>CM052597.1:133550217-133564514 GCA_028551445.1 Miopithecus talapoin
ATCCATCCATCCATCCATCCATCCATCCATCCATCCATCCACTAATCTATCCATCCACCCACTCATCCATCCATCCATCCATCCATCTATCCATCCATCCATCCATCCACTAATCCATCTATCCATCCACTCATCCATCCATCCATCTATCCATCCATCCACCCACTCATCCATCCATCCATCCATCCATCCATCCATCCATCCACCCACCCACCCACTAATCCATCCATCCATCCATCCATCCATCCATCCATCCATCCATCCACCCACCCATCCACTAATCCATCCATCCATCCATCTATCCATCCATCCATCCATCCATCTATCCATCCATCCATCCATCCATCCACTCATCTATCCATCCATCCATCCACTCATCCATCCATCCATCCATCCACCCATCCATCCACTCATTCATTCACCTGTCTACAGTGAGGGTCTGTGTCCCGTTCAGGTGCTCAAGAAGGTGGTCTCAGGATGGGGGCAGCTTCACCCTCTCACCCTGTAGCCAGGGTGTGTAGCCTTGGAGGGAATTGTGCTCCACAACAGTGTGGAGGGTTTGAGTGGGGACCCCCCAAATCCCTATTGGTGCAAAAGATCCTCTCTCCTCCTCTGATTAGGCCAAGGAGCTCAGTGTTTTGTGAAGAATTTGTTTGGGGAGTGTTTTGAGTTGGATTGCACCCCTTCCAAAGACCCATTGAAGACCTCAACATAGGTACCTGTGAATATAGGACCTTATTTGGAAATAGGATCTTTGCAGATGGGATTAAAATGTAAGTTAGGATGACGTCATACTGCATTTGGATGAGGTCTCAATCCTATAGGACTGGGGTCCTTCTGAGAAGAGATTGAGACTGAGGCACGCACCGAGGGAAGACTGCTGTGTGAAGATGGAGGCAGAGATTGGAGGGAGACACTCCCAAGTCCAGGGACGTCAAGGATGGCAGAGGATCAGAAGCTGGAGAGAGGCAGGAAAGATTCTCCCCAAAGCCTCAGGAGTATGCATTAATTCGGGGCGGTTGACTGGAAATCTTCCGTCTATTCACCAGTTGACTCAGTCAGGCATCCATCTACTCATCCATTCATCCATCCATCCACCCACGAAATCATTTATCCATGTATCTATTCATGCATATCATTCGCTCATTCATTTATCTATCGATTGATTCATCCACTCAGTCATTCCTTATCCATCCACTCACCCATCCATCTGTTCATCTATCCATCTATTCATCCATCCATCCATTTATCCATCCATCCACTATTCATTCGCCCATTCATTTATTTATGCATCCATTGATTCACTCGTTCATTTATCTATTCATTCATTCATGTATTCCTTATCCGTCCACTCATCCATCCATTCACTCATCCACCCATCCATTCATCCATCCTTCCATCCATTTATCCATCCACTTATCCATGTACCCACTATTCATTTGCCCATTCATTTATTCATGCATCCATTCATTCACTCATTTATCTATTTATTCATTCATTTATTCCTTATCCATCCACTCATCTCTCCATCCATCCATTCATCCATTTATTCATCCACTTATTTGTACATCTACTATTCATTCACCCATTCATTTATTCATGCATCCATTCATTCACTCATTCATTTATTAATTGATTCACTCATCCACTCATTCATTCCTTATCCATGCACTCATCCATCCATCCCCTCATTCATCCATCCGTTCATCCATCCATCCATCCATTTATCCATCCACTTATCCATGTACCCACTATTCATTTGCCCATTCATTTGTTCATGCATCCATTCATTCACTCATTTATCTATTTATTCATTCGTTCATTCTTTATCCATCCACTCATCCATCCATCCATCCATCCATCCATTTATCCATCCATTTATGCATACATCCACCCATTCATTTATTCATGCATCCATTCATTCACTCATTCATTTATTCATCGATTCATTCAGCCACTCATTCATTCCTTATCCATCCACTCATCCATCTATCTGTTCATCCATCCATCCATTCATCCATCCACTTATCCATACATCCACTATTCATCCACCTATTCATTCATGCATCCATTCATTCATTTATCCATTCATTAATTAATTCATTTATTCCTTATCCATCCACTCATCCATTCATCCATCCATTTATCCATGCATCCACTATTCATTCACCCATTCATTTATTCATGCATCTATTCATTCACTCATTTATTTATCTATTTATTCCTTCATGTATTCCTTATACATTCACATCCATCCATCCATTTATCCATCCACTTAGCCACCCATCTACTATTCATTCACCCATTCATTTATTCATGCATCCACTCATTCACTTATTCATCGATTCATTCAGCCACTCATTCATTCCTTATCCATCCACTCATCCATCCATCTGTTCATCCATCCATCTATCCATTTATCCATCCACTTATCCCTGTACCCACTATTCATTTGCCTATTCATTTATTCATACATCCATTTATTCACTCATTTAGCTATTTATTCATTCATTCATTCCTGTCCCACTCCTCCATCCATCCATCCACTTATCTATCCATCCACTATTCATTCACCTATTCATTTATTAATGCATCCATTCATTCACTAATTCGTTTATCTACTCATTCATTCATTCATTTCTTACCCACCTACCCATCCATTCATCCATCCATTCATTCATCCAACCATCCATCCATCCATCCATCCATTCATTCATGTACTCATTCATCCATCCAATCATCCCTTCATTCATTCATTCATCCACTCATTCATTCCTTATCCATGTACTCATCTAGCCATCCATCCATCCATCCCTCCATCCATTCATCCACTCGTTCATTCACCTGTCGTCCACTCACTAGTGTACTAATCCACTCATTCACTCATTCATTCACCCATCTATTTATGCAACCATCCATTCAACCATCCAACAAACAGTACTGAGGCCATGGTAATCTCTTCTAGTCTCTCATCTACAAAGTCACAGTCCCTACAAGGACACTGCTCATTCATTCCCTGTGGCTGAGACTGAAGGAGTATCTCCTGTTTCTGTTCCACGTGTGGCCACCTGCTGGTCTGTCCCTGTCCTGAGCGCAGGGGTAGTCTCATTCTCCACCAGCCCCAGAACAAATGAGTGATAAATAAATACCTGGAGACAGAATTCCTCCAACCCTAGGGTAAAAGCCTGAGTGTGCTAGAAGTTGCCTGTGTTGGTGCCAAGAGCTTGTGATGGACATGTGGACACTGTAGATGGACAGCAGCCCCTTCGCTGACCAGCTAGTGCCTGGGAAGCCTCCAACTTCACTGAGCCTCAGGTTTCGTTTCTTGCATCTCATCGGGAGGCTGTCTGCAACATGCCCGTTTCAACCACTGGCTGAGAGGCTCATGCAGGTGTGCACATAACAGGGCACCTTGCTGAGAGTGGTTTCCTGGACAGTCTATCAGAGCTACTGTTGCACAACTGCCCCTTGAGGAGGTCATCATAGCTCTGAGTACCAGGAGCTGCCCATCAGCACCGTGTGAACTCAAAGTCTTGTATTCATCCTCATAGGACATCTTCAAAACCACTTTAAACATCCCAGGGAAGCCCAGAGGAGCAAGTGCTTCCAAGAGGCTGGCTCTGGTCTGTGGATTGAGTGTGGATTTGAGTGTTTTTGAATGCGTGTGAGTTTGAGTCTCTTTGAATCAGTGTGGACTTGAGTTTCTTTGAAAGTGTGTGGGTTTGAGTCTCTTTGAATGAGTGTGGACTTGAGTCTCTTTGAAAGCGTGTGAGTTTGAGTCTCTGAATGAGTGTGGACTTGAGTTTCTTTGAATGAGTGTAGACTTGAGTCTCTTTGAATGAGTGTGGATTTGAGTCTCTTTGAATGCGTGTGAGTTTGAGTCTCTTTGAATGAGTGTGGACTTGAGTTTCTTTGCATGAGTGTGGATTTCAGTTTCTTTGAATGAGTGTGGATTTCAGTCTCTTTGAAAGCGTGTGGGTTTGAGTCTCTTTGAATGAGTGTGGATTTGAGTGTCTTTGAATGAGTGTAGACTTGAGTCTCTTTGAATGAATGTAGACTTGAGTCTCTTTGAATGAATGTAGACTTGAGTCTCTTTGAATGAATGAATGTAGACTTGAGTCTCTTTGAATGAGTGTGGATTTGAGTGTCTTCGAATGAGTGTAGACTTGAGTCTCTTTGAATGAGTGTAGACTTGAGTCTCTTTGAATGAATGAATGTAGACTTGAGTCTCTTTGAATGAGTGTGGATTTGAGTCTCTTTGAATGAATGAATGTAGACTTGAGTCTCTTTGAATGAATGAATGTAGACTTGAGTCTCTTTGAATGAGTGTGGGTTTGAGTCTCTTTGAATGCATGTGAGTTTGAGTCTCTTTGAATGAATGTAGACTTGAGTCTCTTTGAATGAATGAATGTAGACTTGAGTCTCTTTGAATGAATGTGGATTTGAGTCTCTTTGAATGCGTGTGAGTTTGAGTCTCTTTGAATGAGTGTGGACTTGAGTTTCTTTGCATGAGTGTGGATTTCACTTTCTTTGAATGAGTGTGGATTTCAGTCTCTTTGAAAGCGTGTGGGTTTCAGTCTCTGAGTGTGGATTTGAGTTTCTTTGCATAAGTGCGGACTTGAGTCTCTTTGAATGAGGGTGGATTTCAGTCTCTGAATAAGTGCGGACTTGAGTTTCTTTGCAGGAGTGTGGACTTGAGTCTCTTTGCATGAGTGTGGATTTCAGTCTCTTTGAATGAGTGTGGATTTGAGTCTCCTCATTCCTGCACCTTTTCAGTTCCTTTTGTTGCATGGGACAGTATGAATGACGCTCCCCATTGGTCCAGTTTTGCAAGTAAAAATGTTACATGTGGAAGCCAGCATTTAGTCCTCGGGCAGATAAGCAAGTTTGACGAGAGTAACCTTACGCACAGCGGGGCCCTTGGTCTTGGAAAGGTGGAGAATAAACCCGCCATTTCCCCTGAGACCTGATCTGCACAGGGGATGTCTGCTTAATCTACACATCTGCGGCTTGTAATGACAGAGTCTCTTGAATTCTACTTACTTTATTATAGAAACAAGAGCATGCATACAGCGCATCAGGAGATGGAGAAATGGAGGGAAGTGATCCACAGTCCCTTGACCCAGCCCATCCTCTCCCTGAGACCTGGGGGATGGGACATGGTCTTGCTTCTCCTTCCAGGTCTCTGGAAGGATCGTCTTGTCTTATCTTGCCGGCCTCCCACGCTGTGGTTCCGAATTGCGGGAGATTCTGTTCCAGTGGGGATGCTTGTTTATACCTTGGGCAGTTTGGGGTGTCACAACTGGAGGGGGTGTTCCTGGCGCGTGGTGGGTGGAACCCGGGACGATGCTCAATGCCCTATAGTGCAGAGGATAGGCTCAACACACAGAATCCTCCAGCCCTGCATGTCAGCAGTGCTGAGGCTGAGATATCCTGCCTGAGAATGAGAGAGTCTCTGTTAGTGTCTATCTATCTGTCTATACCTATCTATCCTATCTATCATTTATCAATTTATCTACATATCATATCTATCTCTCTATCTGGCACCTACACCTATGTATTAATCTTCTCTCTCTATCATCTCTCTATACCTTTCTAGCATTTATCTCTCATCTCTATCATTTATGTCTACCGTTTGACAGTGGTTTCAGCTAGGGGTGATTTTTCTCATCACGGGACACTGGGTAATGTTTGAGGACAGTTCTGGTTGTCGCAACTGTGGGGGTGGTCCTGGCATCTGGTGGGTGGAGCCCAGGGATGCTTCTCAATACCTTACAGTGCACAGGACAGCCCCACCACAGAGAATTACCTGGCCCCAAATGTCTATAGTGTTGACATGGAAAGACCCTGCTTTTAGTACGGAGAATCTCTCTCTCTCTGTCTGTTATCCATCTATGTATCCATGTGTCTACCTAGCTAAGTATCTATCTATCTATCTATCTATCTATCTATCTATCTATCTATCTATCATCTATCTATTTCTATTATCGATCGATCTATCTATCTGTCATCTTTCTATTTCTATTATCTATCCATCTATCTGTCTATCTATCTATCATCTATTTCTATTGTCTATCTATCATCTATCTATCTATTTCTATTATCAATCAATCTATCTATCTATCCATCCATCCATCCATCCATCTATCTATGTATCTATCATCTATTATCTATCTATCTATCTATCTATCTATCTATCTATCTATCTATCATCTATTTCCATTATCTATCTATCTATCTATCTATCTATCTATCTATCTATCATCTATCTATTTCTATTATCGATCTATCTATCTATATCACCTCTATCTATCTATCTATCAATCTATCTATCTATTATCACCATTATCTATCTATCTATCTATCTATCTATCTATCTATCTATCTATCTATTTATCTATTTCTATTATCTATCTATTTATATGTCTATTATCACCATTATCTATCTATCTATCTATCTATCTATCTATCTATCTATCTATTTCTATGCATGCATATATCTGTGTATCTGTCTATCCTATCTATCTCTCATCTATCTATGTATCTGTCTAATCTATCATCTATCTAATCTATGCATCTATCTATGTATCTATCTAATCTATTTATCCATGTATGCATGTATCTATCTAATCTATTTTGTAAGTATGTATCTAATTTATGTATGTATGTATCTATTCTATTTTATCTATCTCTATTATCAATCTATCTCTCTATCATCACCGTTATCTATCTGCATGTAGGTACATATGTATATATGTATGAATCTATCCATCCTATGTATCTCTCATCTATCTACATATCTCTCTAATCTATCATCTATCTAATCTATGCATCCATCTATGTATGTATGTACCTATCTATCTATCTATCCTTGTATGTATCTATCTAATTTATGTATGTATGAATGTATGTACATATCTATCTAGCTATCTAATTTATGTATGTATCTATTTTCAATTCTCTCTATCATCTATCTACCTATCTATCTATCATCTATCTAGCTATCATCTATCATCTATCTATCTAATTTGTCTCTCATCTATCTTTAAGACAGTGTTAGATAAGCAGGTGATTTTGCTACCTGGAGATATTAAGTAATATCTGGAGACATTTCTAATAGTTACAACTGTGGGTGCTCCTGGCATCTTGTGGCTGGAGCCCACGGGCACTGCTCAACACCCTACAGTCCCCAGGATGGCCCCACCACAGGGAATCCCCCCTCCTCAAATGTCACTAGTGCCCCAGCAGACAGCCTGTGTCTTTTGTGTCTCACAATTGGTTCCACCAAGAACTGTCCTTGCCCCCATCTTCCTGTACGCCCTCTCCCTCAGGGATCCCCCTGCTCACAGAGTCCCCCATAAACAATGTCCAGGCCCCCCTCCCAGCCTGACGGCACCCAGCCCAAGGGGTCCACGTGCTCAGCCCACCCCCAGCTCATGAACTCCTGGGGAGCCTGGACAGCAGATTGTCGTCACTCTGACAATTCATCTTCTGAAACCAACACAACCTGGCACCTGCCACCTGCTTCTGTCTGTGCCACTCCCTTCCCAGCCATAGAGAGTCTCCTGGGTCTCGTCCCTCCCATGGAGACCTCCTTGGCCAGAAAATCAGACATTCTGCTTCCACAATGTCCCTCTGCTCAGGGCACCAGCACCTTTTCCCTAGAGCAGAGCAATCTGCCCAAAAGCATCAATGCAGCCCTCAAGGTCCCAGCCCGGCTCAGGGGGATGAGAAAACGCTCAACATCAGGAATGATCAGGGAAATGCAAATCAAAACCACAGTGCGATATACCACCTCACTCCTGCAAGGATGGCCCTAAGCAAAACATCAAAAAATAACACATGTTGGCGTGGATGTGGTGAACAGGGAACACGACTACACTGCTGGTGGGAATGTAAACTAGTACAGCCAGTACGGAAGACAGGGTGGAGATGCCTTAAACAGCTAAATGTAGCACTATCATGTGATCCAGCAGTCCCACGATTGGCTATCGACCCAGAGGAAAGTACTCATTATACGAAAAAGCTACTTGCACACGCATGGTTATAGCAGCACAATTAGCAATTGCAAAAATGTAGAACCAGCCCAAATGCCCATGGATCAACAAGTGGATAAAGAAGCTGTGCTATATTTATCTATATAAATGCCGGCACTGACACAAACACACATATATAGTCATATAGATGTGTGCCATATGCATACATAATAGTATATAGATATACACACATGCATATGTACATATATGTGTAGATAATACATATGTGTGTATATATACACATGTATACAGGCATATGTGTGTATATATACACATGTATACAGGCATATATGTGTATATACACACACGCACATACACATATATGTATACACACACACATACATACATGTGTACATGTGTGTATATACACATATACATATACACACATATACATGCACACATATGTGTACACATATGTATATATACACATACATATATACACATACGCACGCACACATATGTGTACACATATGTATATATACACAAACGTGTACACATGTATATATACACATGTACATATACACATATGTGTATGCATGTATATATGCACACATATATGTGTACGTGTATATATGTGTACATATACATATATGTAAACATACATATATGTATGTATATGTGTATATGTGTGTATATGTGTGTATACATATGTGCATACATACAGGTATGCATCATATATGGATGTACATACATGAGTGCATCATATATGTGTGTACATGCGTGTATACATCATATATGTGTGCATGCATATATACATCATATATGTATACATGTGTATATACATATACACACATATGTGTGTATATATATAGACGTGTGTGTATATATACACACATATATATGATGGAATACTACTCAGTCATGGAAAAGAATGGCATTTGCAGCCACCTGGATGAGATTGGAGACCATTATTCTAAGCAAAGTAACTCAGGAATGGAAAACCAAACATCGTATGTTCTCACTCATAAGTGAGAGCTAAGCTATGAGGATGCAAAGGCATAAAAGAATGACACAATGGCCGGGTGCGGTGGCTCACACCTGTCATCCCAGCACTTTGGGAGGCCGAGGCGGGCAGATCACAAGGTCAGGAGTTTGAGACCAGCCTGGCCAACATGGTGAAACCCCATCTCTACTAAAAATACAAAAATTATCTGGGCGTGGTGGCACATGCCTGTAATCCCAGCTACTCAGGAGGAGGCTGAGGCAGGAGAATCGCTGGAATCTGGGATGAGGAGGTTGCGGTGAGCCAAGATTGTGCCACTGTGCTCCAGCCTGGGCAACAGAGTGAAACTCCATCTCAAAAAAAAAAAAGAATGACCCAAAGGACTTTGGGAACTCCAGGGCAAAGAGTGGGAAGAGGATGAGGGATAAAAGGCCACAAAATTGGGTTCAGTGTATACTGCTCAGGTGATGGATACCCCAAAATCTCACACATCACCACTAAAGAACTTACTCGTGTAACCAAATAGCACCTGTTTCCCCAAAACCTATGGAAGTAAAAAGTGTAAAACTAACCAACAAAAACACACATCGACTTCTGAAAAAATCTTCTGAGGACTGCTTTCTTGAGGCAATAAAAGAGATTGTTGGAGCCATAAATAATATATATTTATATGTTACATATTTATATATTTATTATTTAAATATATTATACATTATGTTTTATTTATATGCTATATATTTATATATTTATTTAAATATATTACATATTCTTATTTATATGATATATATTTATATATTTATTATTTAAATATATTATATATTATTTAAATATTGTATATTTATATATTTATAATTTAAATATATTATATATTTATATATTATTTGTATTTGTATGGTATATATATTTATTATTTAAATATATTATATATGTATATTTTTTATTTATATATTATATATTTATTATTTAAATATATATTTATATAGTTTTATTTATATATCATATATTTGTATATTATATATTTATATATTTATTATTGAAATATATTATACATGATTTATTATGCCTATATTTTATATTTTTATATTATTTATATATTATTTATATATTATATATTTATGTATTTATTATTTAAATAGATTATATATTTATATATTATTTATTATTTTCATATTACATATTTATATATTTATTATTTAAATAGATTATATATTTATATATTATTTATTATTTATATATATTTATTTAAATAGATTATATATTTACATATTATTTATATATTATATATTTACACATACTATATATTTATTTATGTATTATTTATATATTACATAATTATATATAATATATATACACACACACACATAGATATATCTGTTGCTTTGTCCTAAATGAACACAGATCCTGCGTCCCTGGGGGGCGACAGTGTGAGCTGTAGAACCCCCCCTGGAGTTCCCTGAGCTCAGTGCAGTCCCTGGGGGTAATCCTGGGGGCCCCCATCCCGCCCCCCCCTTTCTGTACCTTGTGCAGGGGGTCGTGTGTCTCCCAGGGGCCGTGCAGAAACTCCTAACCCGAGAGAGGTAGAGCAGGGACCCAGGTGGACACTGGGATCCCTGGACCCTGCTGCGCCCACCTCAGTGCCTCTAGGGACAGAAGAGGGGCTGTGGGAGGGAGGTTGGGGACCCTGTCCAGGCACAGCCAACGAGGAGGCGCTGATGGAGACGCAGGGCTGGAGGACAGGGCAGCAGGACAGAGACTCAGACAAGAGGGGGCCATCTGTCCAGGCCTCTCCAAGTCCAGACCTGTACATATTCACCACTGGCAACAGCTACTCTGCTGTTACCAACCCTAAGCCGTCGCTTCTCCCCCAGAACCTTAAGTGGCAAACCCAGAAATGCAGTGTGGGTAGCATTGGAGGGAGGGAGGGCCTCTGTGCTTCTCCCAGGGGACCTCATCTCTCCCACCCACCCCAAGCTTGGTCCATCTTAGTGGCTCAGCCAGGTGGGGGCCTGGCAGAAGGCATCTGAAAACCACTTGCTTTTACAAAGACAGGGTTGCCCATCGTCCGATGAGTCCCATGCATCCCTCTTTCAGCCTCTGACCTCATTGTCCCCCTGGGGGTGGGGGACGCCCATATTTGGGAAGGGGGCAGCGTCCTGGTGCACGCAGGACGCTGGCATCAGTGTGGCGGTGCCCAAATGAAAGTACTGTTTTGCAACGTGGGATAATTTCCCTTTTTTTTTTTTTTTTGGAGACAGAGTCTCGATCTGTCACCCAGGCTGGAGTGCAGTGGTGTGATCTTGGATCTTGGGCTCCCCACAACCTCCGTCTCCCGGGTTCAGGTGATTCTGCTGCCTCAGCGTCCCGAGTAACTGGGAGGACAGGTGCGCACCACCACACCCGGCTAATTTTTATAGTTTTAGTAAAGACGGGGTTTCACTATGTTGGCCAGGCTGGTCTCGAACCCCTGACCTCAAGTGATCTGTCCACCTTGGCCTCTCAAAGTGCTGGGATTACAGGCGTGTGTCACTGCCATAAAAAAACCATATATAACATATATATTATATACATGTTATATATATAATATACATTCATATATAATATATTTATGTATATTATGTATTATATATAATATATTTATATATAATATGTTTATGTATATTATATATAACATATATTCATATATTATATATTTATATATTATATATTTATTATATGTAATATATAATATATTATACATATTATATATAATATATATTATATATTATATATTTATTATATAATATATCTTTATTATATATGATATATTATACATATATATAAATATATATTATAATATAAATATAAAATATAATATAAATATAATATATATTTATATATAATTATATATATTATATATTTATATATAACATATATTTATATATACTGTATATATACACACACACACGCTACTATCTGGTGCTGCTTGCCAAAGTCAAGTGGGCTATGCAAGGAGGAACAGAGCAGGAAGGAGAGATTGGACGGCGTGGTCAGATGCACCTGCTTCCTCAGGGGTTTCAGCTCCTTCGTGCTTTTTACTCAGGGGCCTCGCATTTCCGAGTGCGCATTCACGTTACGGAAACATAACAACATGGGAAGAAACAACCACACACACACACACACCCCCAAAAAAACCCTCTTGTTTTTGGGAACAGAGCCCCGTGACCACGGTTCCTCTTCACAGAAATGTGACATAAAGTGCCACAGCAGCGGCCCTTGTGTGTGTGGCCGGGAATTCCCAGATCTCCCTGGACCAGGTCGGCGCGTGGGGACTTGGCTTGTCTCAGCTTTTTAGGGACGGATCTGAAAAAGCCCAAGGAATCAGGGTTTCTAAGTGGACCTGTGCAAATGAGGACTGAGGTGGCGGTGACACCCGGGTCTGGGGTCTCCCTGGCATGGAGGGGGTGACGAGGGGCCACCACGCTCATCCAGGCACCCACAGGGCTTTCAAACCCATTGACTTGATGCCTACTGTTCCATTATGGGAACGCTAAGCATTCGGGAGTTATTTATAGCCCACGGCTCAAGGTCATTGCCAAGGTCGGATTGCAAACATTCAAGAAACTGCAACGTCCGGCATAAATGAGTTAGGAGCGGCAGCCCCAGCTGCTTACCCGCTCTCAGGTTAACCTCAACAGAGGTGCATTTCACGGAATGAGTTTTATTTATTGTTTTCAGACGGAGTCTCGCTCTGTCGCCCAGGCTGGAGTGCAGTGGCGCGATCTCAGCTCACTGCAAGCTCCGCCTCCCGGGTTCACGCCATTCTCCTGCCTCAGCCTCCCGAGTAGCTGGGACTACAGGCGCCTGCCACTGCACCTGGCTAATTTTTTAAATGTATTTTTTTTTTTTTTAGTAGAGACGGGGTTTCACCATGTTAGCCAGGATGGTCTCGATCTCCTGACCTTGTGATCCGCCCGCCTCGGCCTCCCAAAGTTCATGGAATGAGTTTTTAAAGGAAAGGTGGTTTGCATCTCTGGAAAATGTGAGCATTTCCCCGCTAAGCGGCTCTGCAAACTCTCCTTTCCAGGGAATTTGCACATTGGCACACCTGGTCTCCTCTAGCGTGAGAAGAACACACTTCACAGAGTTTGCACCGTCTTCCCCCGTGTTCTCAGCCCACAGGGACCCTCCCAGCGATGCCCTCTTCTCCCTTGACAACACAGAACAAGAAGAAACGGCCAGCCCGGCAGCTCACCTGTGTAGAAGCAGCGGCAGAAGTAGCAGGTGAGAGCTCAGAGGTTCTCCAGGTAACGGAATCCAATGCCTAAGCCGACGGCCGTGTGCCTCAGAGCCCCAGACTCAGGGGACCAGCCACCAGCTTGCAAGCCCTGGCCACCCAGAGTGGTTGAGAAAGTGCTTGCTGGCAGCAGACGGCTGCCCTTCCAGTGCCATCTCTCCAGCAAACGTTGCAAGGGTGGCCTCCCCGCCGGGTGGCCCGCCGGCTGGCAGGACCATCTCCGAATGCAAATTCTGCAAACTCCACCTCCGAGCGGACAACTACGGTTACGACTCAGGCTTAGGTGGAAAGGAAGCCTGTTGTGAAATTTCCTGTGTAACTGTCTGAACACTGGTGTGCAGGGCTGAGCTCATCGCTCGGTCTCTGGGCGACACCGTTAACCGCCCACCTCCCTATCCCTGGCTCCCGGGGGCCCTACTCTAAGAAAACCCCGAGAATTTTCTAGAGAGGAAAAGAGGGAGAATGATTTTCCTTAATGTTGTCACCAGCGGTGAAGAGCCGTGGCATTCCCCAGAACAGATTCCTGTTTCTTCTGAAAGTAAAACAAAACAAAACCAAAAAAAAAAAAAAAAACAAAAAAAAAAACACCAGAACATGTTTCCTTTTAGATTCTAAAGCTGTGCGAATTGCGACTTCTCTTGGTACATGGCCAGACTGTGACAAGCCAACAGACCTTGGGCACTGATCATTCCGGCTCTGACACTGGGTCACGGATGGAACAGGTTCATACCCTCAACATCCCCTGAGGGTTGGCAGCTTTCACGACTGAAGACCAGGTTTCCGAGTTCCGGCATCGTTGCATTGTGAGGAGCGATGGTGGGCTCTTGTCATTCGTGTGAGGAGGAGGTTGAGACGGAAGGATCTGTCACCCAGAAAGAATGAGTGAATACTGAACCACGGCTCAGGGAAAAGACAGGATACAAACCCTCAAGCCAGCCTGGGTGTGGGGGCTCATGCCTGTCATCCCAGCACTTTGGGACGCCAAGGCAGGCCAGAGCACTTGAGGTCAGGAGTTCGAGACCAGCCTGGCCAACATAGCGAAATC
>CM052597.1:133576194-133593790 GCA_028551445.1 Miopithecus talapoin
TAGAGTCAGATCTACCCAGCCCTACAGGCTACAGTCAGATCTACCCAGCCCTACAGGCTACAGTCAGATCTACCCAGCCCTACAGGCTACAGTCAGATCTACCCAGTCCTACAGGCTAGCGTCAGATCTACCCAGCCCTACAGGCTAGCATCAGATCTACCCAGCCCTACAGGCTAGCGTCAGATCTACCCAGTCCTACAGGCTAGAGTCAGATCTACCCAGTCCTACAGGCTAGAGTCAGATCTACCCAGTCCTACAGGCTACAGTCAGATCTGTCCAGTCCTACAGGCTACAGTCAGATCTGTCCAGTCCTACAGGCTAGAGCCAGATCTACCCAGTCCTACAGGCTAGCGTCAGATCTACCCAGTCCTGCAGGCTAGAGTCAGATCTACCCAGTCCTGCAGGCTAGAGCCAGATCTACCCAGTCCTACAGGCTACAGTCAGATCTACCCAGTCCTACAGGCTAGAGTCAGATCTACCCAGCCCTACAGGCTACAGTCAGATCTACCCAGCCCTACAGGCTAGAGTCAGATCTACCCAGTCCTACAGGCTAGAGTCAGATCTACCCAGTCCTGCAGGCTGGCTACACGGTGATCCTTTTTTTGTTTCCTGAGTCATGGTCTTGCTGTTGCCCAGGCTGGAGCACACTGTGTGATCCCAGCTCAGTGCCGTCTCAACCTCACGGGCTCAAGCCATCCTCCCACCCTAGCCTCCCAAGTAGCTGGGACCACAGGTGCGTGCTACCATGCGTAGCTTTTTTTTTTTTTTTTTTTTTTTTTACTTTGTAGAGTGAAGTCTATGTTGCCCAGGCTGGTCTGGAACCCTTGCCCTCAAGCGATCCTCCTGCCTTAGCCTCCCAAAGTGCTGGGACTATAGGTCTGACACTGCAACCAGAGACAGCTGCATCCCTGGCGTCTGGGTGATTGCCCAGGCTGGTCTGGAACCCTTGCCCTCAAGTGATCCTCCCGCCTCGGCCTCCCAAAGTGCTGGGACTATAGGTCTGACACTTCAAACAGAGACAGCTGCATCCCTGGCGTCCGGGTGATGAGAACCGAGCGTGGGAGTGCTGGGCACACAGTCCCCTCACCACACCAAACCCGAAAATTACCTCCAAACTAATTAGCTCACAATTAAAAAAAAAAAATCCTGAAGTAAATGGAGATAATCAACTCCCAAATGCAAAAGATACAAAGGAAAGTAGTTTCTCGTACATGTTACAAAATCCTTATCAGAAAGGGAGTAACACACCGGATAACCTGATTTGACTCTAAAAGTCTTTTTGGGATCCAGGCACAGAAAGAACAACTCCTGGTGGGCCCAGGCCGAGCCGCCTCACGCCCGCCGCACAGCCAGGACCGGGATCGAGGCCGCCAGCCCTGACAGTTCCTTCCGTCCCTCCGCACCCCAGCGCGGCGACAGCCCCCAGGCCTCCTGCCCGGGACTCCGGTTCACCTTTTCCAGGCCACGGCAGTAGGACCTGGAGCTTCTAGGCCTGGCTTCCCTCGCTGCTCTGTGTGGGTCGTCGGCCCGTGTACGGCTGCATCCTATTCCATTCCATTACGGCTCCACGTGATGGTGCTGCTGCGGCAGGGGCCTCGCGAGGAGGACCAAGACCCGAGCGTCTACACTCGCACGGGGCACGCGGACACCGACCGACGGGTCTAGGGGAGAGAGGAGGAGGCCACAGCCACGGCTCGCAAGTTCAGCACAAGTTCGGTGACAGGACAAGGGGAAATGTGCAGACACGGAAAGATGCCAGCAAATGACATCGTGGAGCCGGATGAGTCCTCAGGGTCACATGAAGCCGGGCTGGACTTTGGCTCGGAGGCCCCACCCCAATCTCATGAGGAACCGCGATCCTGAGTGTTGCATTGGGGTCTGCTGGGGGCTGACTGGGTCATGGGGGTGGACGGCCCCCTGGCTGCTCCCGTGATACTGAGTTCTTGTGAGATCCGATGGTTTAAAAGTGGGTGGCAGTGGGCGGGCGCGGTGGCTCACGCCTGTCATCCCAGCACTTTGGGAGGCCGAGGTGGGTGGATCACCTGAGGTCGGGAGTTCGAGACCAGCCTGGCCAACATGGTCAAACCCCGTCTCTACTAAAAATACAAAAATTAGCCGGCCGTGGTGGCGGGCGCCCGTTATCCCAGCAACTCGGGAGGCTGAGGCAGGAGAATCGCGTGACCCGGGAGGTGGCAGGTGCAGCGAGCAGAGATGGTGCCACTGCACTCCAGCCTGGGTGACAGAGCGAGACTCTGTGTCAAAAACAAACAAACAAACAAGAAACAGACAGATTGTGTCTATTGAAACAATTCACACTGTGGTTAAAAACCTTCCCACAGAGAAAACTCTGTCCCAAATGGCTTCACCGATGAGTTCCAGCAAACACTCACATAAAAATAACACCCAGTGGAAACAAATGGCTCCAGAAAAAGTGAATTCTAAGGGACATTTCCCAAGCAACTCCCTGAGGCCAGCACCCCCCAGACCAAGCCATGACAAGAAAAGGAGACCACAGGCCGGTCCTTCACGAGCGCAGACACAACCCCGGCAAGGCCAGGCAATCCGCACCCAACACACAGGAGAAGTGACACCGTGTGGTGGACCAGGGACCGGCGCTCTCACCAAACACCAGACTCACCCCAAGACCGGGGCTCACCCAAACACCAGGACTCACCCCGAGACCGGGGCTCACCCAAACACCAGGACTCACCCCGAGACCGGGGCTCACCCAAACACCGGGGCTCACCCCAAGATCGGGGCTCACCCCAAGACCGGGGCTCACCCAAACACCGGGGCTCACCCGAAGACCGCGGCTCACCCAAACACCGGGACTCACCCAAACACCGGGGCTCACCCCAAGACCGGGGCTCACCCCAAGACCGGGGTTGCCTTCACACTCAGATGTCCGTCAGGTCCATTCACCTTTTACAGGACCAAAGGAAAACCCCCCTCAGTACACACAGAAATACACGTCTAAAAATACATGTCTAGAGTACTGGACAAACTTGAAGGCACGTTTGTAATTTTAAAAAGTAAAACTGAGGCCAGGCATGGTGGCTCACGCCCGTCATCGTCCCAGCACTTTGAGAGGCTGAGACGAGAGGGCCCTTCCAGCCCAGGAGTTCCAGACCAGCCTGGGCGACAGAGCGGAACCCTGTCTCTACGAAAAAAAAAAAAAAATCAGCCAGGTGTGGTGGCAGGTGCCAGGGGTCCCGGCTACTCGGGAGGGCTGAGGTGGGTGGATCACTTGAGCCCAGGAGGCCGAGGCTGCAGTGAGCTGAGATGATACCACTGGACTCCAGCGCAGGGCCAGAGTGACAACCTGGCTCAAAAAAAAAAAAAAAAAAAGAAAAACAAGAAAAAAGAGTTCCCAGCAAACAAGAACAGAAAGGGACAGGCCTCCGGAGTCTGACGAAGGACACCATGAAGAAACCAGGCCGGGGCTGTGCCAGGGGCGACGTGAGCCCGAGGCAGGGAGGGGCGTGCGCTCGGCGGCCAGCACCGCCCTGGCCGGACGAGCCGTGCAGCAGGTCAGGGGAGAGGCACAGACGCACACGAGAGGAGAAAAGGCTGAACCGGGCTCGCCTGAAGATGTCCTGAGCGTGCGTTTGAGACTCTGCCGGCTGTAAAGACCGAGCCAGCAGAGCTGACGAGTGAGTGAAACTCGGTCAGAAGACGCGGAGTCCACATATAAAAACCAACAGTGCTTCTCGCCACTCGCCATGGAACATCACGTTAAAGTGAAAAAACGCCACGTACGGTGTCAGCAGAAATGGGAAACGCTTGGGTATCGACGTGATGAACTGCGAATGGGACCAAACACGACGAGGCGTCCGGACAGAAACGAAACATGCCTGAAATAAGGGAGAGCTGGACCGTGTTCCCGAGACGGAAGCCTCAAGATGGTCAAGGTTCTTCCCAGTTAATCTGGAGTCAACGGGATGCCAGTGCCGTCCCAGCAGCTGCTGTAGCCATGGAGGGGACGTTTCTGAAATTCACACGGTGGGAACGGGACACGGTGCGGCCGCTCGGGACGACGGCGTGCAGGTTCCCCAGAAAGCTGGCAGTGGAACCGCACACACACACGGAATGCCACGCGACGCGGCCTCCCGCGGGGGGTGTGCCTGCGTCGAGGACCCTGACGGCCGCTACGGCGAGGCAAACCTTGAGCACCACACGCCGGGCGAGGGCGAACAGACCCGGAGCTCACCCGGCAAAGGCTTCCGTTTACGAGCCCGAAAAATACAGGGCAGACGGATATGCAGAGACACACAGCAGGCTGGTGGCTGCCAGGGGCTGGGGAGGGAAACGGCGAGCACCCGTTTCGTGGGGATGGAGCCTCCTCCTCTGGGGGCGATGAGAATGTTCTGGAAGCTGACGGCAGTGGTCACGCTGTGCTGTATAAACGTCTCCGGGTTCTGTCCTCACAATGGTTACGATGGTGAATTCTGTGCCGTGAATTTTACCATAAAACAAAAGCGCCTGCTGTCTGATTCTGTTTACATAAAATTCTAGAAAATTCCAACTAATCTATCTGGACCAAAAGGAGGCCCGAGGTAGCCTGGGATGAGGGCGGGGGTGCGTGAGAAAGCGGCACATGCTGCACACTCACACAGCCCACCAGCCTCTGCCCACAGTCGCCGTGGGGGCCCGAGCACCATGCTCTGTGCCTGCCGGGGCCGGGCCGGCGCGTGTACAAATAGCCGGTGTGTGCACGGACAGCAGGGCCTGTGGAGGTGTCCCTCGGACTCCCAGCGGTGCAGACACTGCAAGCAACACAACTTCAGTCTCAGAGCTCTCCCCTGTCCCGCTGGGTCACACCCAGCCTTCCCTGCTTCTCTGGGGCATCAAAGACCATGAGAAAACTTGCTTTTTCCCACCAAACGTGACACCCGGCCCACGGGCCAAGTTCTTTCAAGTCTGAAAGCCTCACCACCTTCGACGGCCACCAAGGCCGCCGCCGCTGCGCCTGGAAGTGCGGTCACGCGGAAAGCTGAGTCCCGGGAGGAAAACGACAGGAAGCGTGCACGTGAGAACCAGGCGCCGTGGCGGGGAAGCCCCGAGGGGAACGTGTGGGTCACGTGCAGGAACCTCACTGCGCTGCGTGAGTGGCTTTGTAGGACCCGAAGGGGACACAGCACGTGAGTCGCAGAAGAGGCGACCGACCCAGCCGGCGGCATGCACCCTGCGTGTGGGGCTGGGCAGACTCGGCGAGGGCGAGTTCTCCACATAACCGAGGCTGTGCTGAGAAGGATGAAGCTGTCCCAGCAGACGGCATCAAGCAAACAGACCTCCCGGGGAAGGAACTCTCCGCGATATCCCACAGCTTCAAGAGCACGGAGGATAAGACGCTGGAAGCCGAGCAACACGTGGAGAGTCGAGCGAGTCTGCCAGGGCGGGGAGTGGGTGCCCGCTCCACACCGGACACGGAGACGGCACGGCTGTCACTACTTCTGGCAAGTTTTAGTAAGACATGAAACAATTCTTAACGTGTGCGGTGTTTTAAATTACAGCATACGAGGTAAATAGTAGCTTTTTTCATTCACTCCACGTTTGCAACCAACTGCAAGACAGTTTCTCATATTTCAACAAAAGCAACTACAGAAAGACCCTAATTTTTCTTGTAAGGTGGCTTTGCATGCTTGCATCTTATCTGGTCCTTACATGGCCCCACACTGCCGTACAAGACGACGCCACCTCTACGGATACGGAGACACTTAGTATAAAGAAATACCCAAGTGTAAAACAGCATGCTGATTTTTCTCTGAAAAATGCAAGATGTATGTATGTTCACACTCATACACACATTCGCGTGCACTTGCTCATACTAAAAGCTAAAACAACAACAAGAGGGTAAACTGAAGCTACGGGAACTCTTACCGCCGGGGGAGAAACAGCGCAGAGAGGGACAGAACCTGGACTTATCTAACGGTGTCTGGTTTGTTAGTGTTCACTTTGTAACCACAGAGGTTTTTACATATTTATAAAACAAGACTTTGTAAAATACTTTAAACAGACAACCCCTAAGAGAAAAAAGGGGGACAGTTCCCGACGTGTTCTTTCAGACCCGTATTTCTCTAAAACCAAAACCAGACAAAGGGCTCACAAGAAAACTGCCAAGCAGTGTGTTCTCTGTGAATCCAGTTGCAAAAATTATTGGAATCCAGCAACGTATGAAAGAGACGAGACACACCGACCACGTGGAATTTATGCCAGGAATGCAAGGTTGGTTTAACATCCAAAAACCAACTCGTTTAATAGACTGTATTCATAGGTTAAAAATACAAAAACCGGCTGGGCGCGGTGGCTCACACCTGCAATCCCAGCACTTCGGGAGGCCGAGGCAGGTGGCTCACTTGAGGTCAGGAGTTCATGAATCAACCTGGCCAACATGGTGAAACTCCGTCTCTACTAAAAATATAAAAATTAGCCAGGCGTGGTGGGGCACACCTGTAATCCCAGCTACTCGGGAGGCTGAGGCAGGAGAATCGCTTGAACCCGGAAGGTGGAGGTTGCAGTGAGCCGAGATGGCACCACTGCACTCCGGCCTGGGCAATGGAGCAAGATTCTGCCTCAAAACAAACAAGCAAACTGAAAACACAAAAACCTGCCCACTCCTGACGACCGCCTTCACAGCTGCAGAGCTGGAGACGGCTGGGGAGCAGGGGTGTCGCCCAGAGGGGCTCCCGTGTACCGTGCACTAAGGCTCTGGGCTCTGACCTGGAGGGGTGGGAGCATCTGCCACCCGGCGACTCCACCTGGAGGACACGATGCTGGGGAGGCGGGCACGGGTCCCTGGAAACACAACCGCCCACCAGGGGTCCAGACACGCGTCCCTGGCGTAAGCCTTGCCTTGGTAACGCACAGACACTACACTGAGCGTGCTCGATCTGCGGACGTCCACGCAGGCAGCCTGGAAAGCAGGCAGCTGAGAAGGAAAGCAGGTGGCAAATGACGAACATGGCGCCGCAGCACTCAGGGTGAGTCCAGAAATGGGCCCACGGGGCCGCTGCCGGGGGACAGGGGTCCACAGCCGCCCAGCCTGGGATGGCGGCTCCTCGGGCAGAAAGGGGCACGGCCAGGAGGGTGCTGAACGGCCTCAGGACAAGAACACAGACGGAATTCCCACTCGCGTTTCAGATGCTTAAGAATTCACACAGCAGCAACTAGACAGCAAACCTCGGGCCACAACTATAATCTCAGAGGAAACCTGGGCCGCTCCCGCACACACGTGACACGCACCTGCCTTGGCCGCTTGGCCTCATTCACGCTCCTGTGACACGCACCCACCTCAGCCGCTCCAGCCTCTCCACCTCACCGTCACATGTCGGTGGCTCCCACCTCGGCCGCCCCACCTCACTCTCACGCGTGTGACATGCACCTGCCTCGGCCGCCCCACCTCACTCTCACGTGTGTGACATGCACCTGCCTCGGCCGCTCCGCCTCACCCTCTCACGCCCGCAGCACCACCTCGGCTGCTCCACGTCACACGGGGGACACGCACCTTGGCCACCAGGCCCATGTCGTCCATGGTGGCCCTCTCGTGGGGGAAGCGGGCGAAGGTGCTCTCGATCTGGCTGATGACGGCGTCCACGTTGACCGAGTCCTGCGGGCGTCCTCTGGGGAAGTAGAAGGTCGGAATGCTTTGGCTGCTGGCCGGGGGCAGAGGCTCTTCTTTCCGCGTCTGAACCTGAAGAGTGACAGACAGCGCTCGGTTACAACCCGGGAGCATCGAACGCCTTCTCCACCCGGACAACACGAGGGGCCTCTCAGGGGCTGACGGTGCTGAGGCTGCCTGACCCCGGCCGGGAGAGGACACGCCGCAGTCCCTGTCGGGGATCACACGGGTACCGCACTGCAGGGGCCACCTCCGCCCAGGAGGCCACAGGACGCTGCTGCCACGGACCCCACGCTGGGTGGCTGCTCTGCACCACTGAGCCCCCACCACACCTGGCAGGGCCCCGGGGACACGGGCAGCTGCGTGCCCCACACGCCTGAGAGCCCAGCCAGGACCCAGTCCCGACTCCCATGGGCCACAGCACGGACCCCACCACACCCGGCAGGGCCCCGGGGACACGGGCAGCCGTGCACCCCAGACGTCTGAGGGCTCAGACGTGGAGAGGCCCAGGCACCATCCACAGGCAGCCCTGCCCCCGGAGCCCGGGCGACTCACGTTCGGAGAGGCACAGGCAGGGCAGGCAACCACACAGCCGGGCGAAGGGGTCGACCACCAGGTACTGCTGTGGACACGCCTCAGCCCCTCACCCAGCCCCTCGCCTGCACCCACGGGCTCTTGGCACCACTCAGCATCAGACTCCCCTTACCTAGTGGGTCCACAGACCCCAGAACACGCACTCAAAAGTCTCCTGCTTCAATCTCTACACAGCCCGTGAGGTGGACACTTGATCTCATCCCGTGATGCTAAAACACCGCCTGAAACCGTTAACGGCATCAGTGACCGTACTGCGTCCTCAAGGGACGGGTTGCGTCCTCCTCCACCATCGACTACTGAGGGGACGGGGCTGCGTCCTCCTCCACCAACTACCCAGGGGACGGGCCGTGTCCTCCTCCTCCAACTACCCAGGGGACGGGGCCGTGTCCTCCTCCTCCAACCACCCAGGGGACGGGGCCGTGTCCTCCTCCTCCAACCACCCAGGGGACGGGGCCGTGTCCTCCTCCTCCAACTACCCAGGGGACGGGCTGTGTCCTCCTCCTCCAACTACCCAGGGGACGGGGCCGTGTCCTCCTCCTCCAACCACCCAGGGGACGGGCTGTGTCCTCCTCCACCAACTACCCAGGGGACGAGCTGTGTCCTCCTCCACCAACTACCCAGGGAAAGGGGCTGTGTCCTCCTCCACCAACTACCCAGGGGACGAGCTGTGTCCCCCTCCACCAACTACCCAGGGGACAGGGCCGCGTCCTCCTCCTCCAACTACCCAGGGGACGGGCTGCGTCCTCCTCCTCCAACCACCCAGGGAAAGGGGCTGTGTCCTCCTCCACCAACTACCCAGGGGACGGGCTGTGTCCTCCTCCACCAACTACCCAGGGGACGGGCCGTGTCCTCCTCCTCCAACCACCCAGGGGACGGGCCGCGTCCTCCTCCTCCAACCACCCAGGGGACGGGCCGTGTCCTCCTCCACCAAGTGCCATGGAGGAGGGGTCCGGGGAGGAAGCTGGGGAGGAGGGTCCAATGGACCACAGCCCAGGGCCTTGGCAGCCACAGTCCTGACTGCTGGGATCAATGCAGGCCTGGGTCCCAGCTCCAGTGTCCTCACAGAGAACACAGCCCACCCTGCTACTCCCCCAGGACCCTCACCCCAGGTCACAAGGGTCCCACAGACAGCGCCCCAACGGTCCCCACCCTGCTGTCTCCACAGGACCCTCACTCCAGGTGAGACTCCGCTGCTTTTCTCTGATCCCCATCTAGGAGGAAAGAGGCCGCCTCTGTGACCTGGGGTGGAGCAGGCTTCCCGCAGCAGGTGCCGACCGAGCGCTCCTTCCGCAGAGCTTTACCTTTCCATGTGATTCAGAACGTGAGCTCTGTGCCTGGGGCAGGAGGTCCCTGCATCTCCCCGAGCCCACTGTGCACCTCCCCTGCCCACGGCGCACCTCCCCGGCCCACGACGTGTCCCCACAGCGGTGTCTTCCCGTCTCCCTCCCGCCTCCTGCAGCGGGGGCCCCACTGTGGGGCCTGCGGCTCTTCCCCTCCATCACGCTGGGTTCACACCGCTCTGCTATTTGGGGTACGGAACTGACGCCGCGAATATTCTGCAGCGGGCTCTCGGGCTCCTGATTTTGGCAACAGAATGATGACCTGGGCACACAACCAACCTCCCTACTGAAAACCGCCAGGAACCCCGGACGGTGTGTTTCACAAGCGTCGTCCAGACGGCACCCCCAGGCTGGCAGGAAAGAAGGACACCTCAGGCCACGGTTGCCTGGAAGGAGGAGCCCAGGGAACCCGTGAAGCCCGAACAGGCTCTGCCTGCAGAAGCGTGGGGCGAGCGCGCTCACCCGAAATCTCTCAGTCTTGTAGGGCCCCGGGGAACAGGGGGCAAAGCCCAGGGTCCTCCGGGGAAGCCGCCCCAAGTACGGCGCCCAGAACACGGCACCTGCAGTGGGAAGAAGAACTCCAAGGACGTCCCCAGCGCGCCTCCGGCCCCGGGAAGCAAAGGATCAGCCTTCATCTGGAGCTGCCTGTAAGAGCTGCGCAGGGCAGAGTTCTCCCCCGAGAACGTACAGCAACAGCCGACTCTCCCGCAGGTTTGCAAACCAAAGTTAGGTCACCAGGACGGTGCGCAAACCCTCAAACCGGCCGCGCACAGTGGCTCGTGCCTGCAATCCTGGCGCTTTGGGAGGCTGAGGGGGGCAGGATGCCCGCGCTGAGGAGTTCGAGACCAGTCTGGGCAACATGGCAAAACTTCCTCTCTACTAAAAAAAAAAAAAGAAAAAAAAAAGAAAAAATTAGCTGGGTTTGGTGGCACGCGCCTGTCATCACAGCTACTCAGGAGGCTGAGGCAGGAGAACTGCTTCAACCCAGGAGGTGGAGGTTGCAGTGAGCCGAGATGGTGCCACTGCACTCCAGCCCGGGTGACAGGGCGAGACTCTGTTTTAAAACAAACCAGAAAATTAACCAGGCGTGGTGGCGGGCACCCGTCATCTCAGCTACTTGAGGGGCTGAGGCAGGAGAATGGCTTAAACCCGGGAGGCGGAGGTTGCAGTGAGCCGAGATGGTGCCACTGCACTCCAGCCTGGGCAACAGAGTGAGACTCTGTCTTAAAACAAACCAGAAAATTAACCAGGTGAGGTGGCGGGCACCTGTCATCTCAGCTACTCGGGAGGCTGAGGCAGGAGAATCGCTTAAACCCGGGAGGCGGAGGTTGCAGTGAGCCGAGATCGTGCCCCTGCACTCCAGCCCAGGTGACAGGGCGAGACTCCGTCTCAAAAAAAAAAAAAAAGAGATGAACATGTAGACACGTTTAGACCAGAATGTACACAGTATGCACACCATTAACAGACCATTAACATGCCGTTAACAGACACCCTGTGAGGCAAAAGCTGAAGAAACGCAGCCCGGAGAAGCCAAGAGCTCCCAAAGGGAAGGTCGGAATTGAAAGAAGGGACGCAGAGCGGTAACGAGTGGGAAAACCTCGGCACGCTGACCACAGAAATCAATGATAACAACGTATGTTCAATTCTGAAAAAAAAAAAAACTCAACACAACAATAGTGTGTCAGTGAAATGGTGACTGGATGAGTGTGTGCCTGTTTGTGAGTCGGAGGAAAAGATATTAATATTAGGCTTCGAAATATTTAGTTTACATTCCTTTTTTTTTTTTCTTTAAAGAGACGGGGGGTTTTGCTACGTTGCCCAGGCTGGTCTTGAACTCCTGGCCTCCAGCGATTCTCCTGCCTCAGCCTCCCAAGGCGCTGGGATCACAGGTGTGAGGCACCGTGCCCGGCCAGCCGCCGATTCTGTGGGATAAACACTGAGCTCGTAGAAAGCGTGTACCCCAAACGAGAGAAGAGGTGACGGAGCTGAAAACGAGCGGGAGACAGGGATGCAGCATGAGACGTAAGAGTCCATCACACGGACGAGCAGACGACATGGACGTCAATGAACCAAGTGTTCCGGTTACAAGGCAAAGATCGGGCTGCAGAAAGAAAACGGCATTTGTGTATATGGCAGATACAGAAGACAGAAGCACATAGGAGATACACGTGGCTTAAGGACCCAGAGGCTACACATTTTTTTTGAGGTGGAAAAAGACAGAACAGGCAGACAGTAAAGCTGGTGTCGCCGTACTAACATCCATGAGTGACACAAGGCGATGGACAGACCCGGAGACGGACAGGCCACCGCAGAACGCCGATGAGGTCGGTCACAGGAGGACAGGATGACGCTAACTTTATCCGTGCCTGACAACACAGCCTTGGCACTGATCAAGTAAACACCACTGGGCACAAACTCACCATGCCAGAAAGGAAGACAACACCCACCCCGGGCACCGACACAGGGATGGCCGGGACCCCCACCCTGGGCACCGACATGGGGAAGCCGGGGCCCCCACCCTGGGCACTGATGGGGGGAAGGCCAGGACCATCCACCCCGGGCACTGACACAGGGATGGCCGGGACCCCCACCCCGGGCACCGACACAGGGAAGGCCGGGACCCCCACCCTGGGCACCGATGGGGGAAGCCAGGGCCCCCACCCTGGGCACCGATGGGGGAAGCCAGGGCCCCCACCCTGGGCACTGATGGGGGGAAGGCCAGGACCATCCACCCTGGGCACTGACACGGGGAAGGCCAGGACCACCCACCCTGGGCACTAATGGGGGGAAGCTGGGGCCACCCACCCTGGGCACCGATGCAGGGAAGGCCGGGACCCCCACCCTAGGCACTGACACAGGGAAGGCCGGGACCCCCACCCTGGGCACCGACACGGGAAGGCCGGGACCCCCACCCTGGGCACCGACACGGGGAAGGCTGGGACCACCCACCCTGGGCACTGACACGGGGAAGCCGGGACCCCTACCCTGGGCACCGACACGGGGAAGCCGGGACCCCCACCCTGGGCACTGACACGGGGAAGGCCGGGACCCCCACCCTGGGCACCGACATGGGGAAGCCGGGACCCCCGCCCTGGGCACCGACACGGGGAAGGCCGGGACCCCCACCCTGGGCACCGACGGGGGGAAGGCTGGGACCACCCACCCTGGGCACTGACATGGGGAAGGCTGGGACCCCCCACCCTGGGCACTGACACGGGGAAGCCGGGACCCCCACCCTGGGCACCGACATGGGGGAGCCGGGACCACCCACCCCGGGCACTGATGGAGGGAAAGCCGGGACCCCCGTCCTGGGCACCGACGGGGGGAAGTTGGGGCCACCACCCTGGGCACCAACAGACGAGAGACGGAACAACAAACAGCACAGCCACCCATGCGGGCACTGGAGATTTACAAGTTTAATCTCACGGCCAGAAATAGACTCGGCCCCAGCACAGCTGCAGAGCACACATTCTTTTCAACACGCACAGCGCACTTGGGAACCGGCCGCCTCTCGGGCCGAGCAGCAGATCTCAGTGGACTCTGACGGAATCCCAGGGACTGCGGCCCTGCCCCGAACGTAGCCGGGGAGGCCAGGCATCCACGGTAAACACAGAAGGAGCAAAAACAGCTGCCGGGGTGTGGAAGAAGAATTCTAAAGTCAGCTGCCTCTTCGTGAACCAGTTCAGACAAACCAGAGGGGCCTCGGGCGGCCCGGTCACCCACCTTAAATCCTCCTCCACACGTGTACTTTACAAAGTGCTTCGTCAAGCGCCCGCCACCCAAAGCACACTGATAAAGGCGAGGCCCTGCCTCCCGACAAGCTATTTCTGTTCAGGGCACTGCGACGGCAGCTCCCTGACTCGTCACAATTCCAGAAGCCACAGATATGTGTCGCCCTCCCAGAGCACACCCACAGTTTTGCAAAACACGTCCATATACGACCAAACACAAAGGCTGAGCCTAACACCGATGCCGCCTGTTTCTGCGTGTTGCTTCATGGGTGCAGGTGAGTTCCCTGAGAACACAGGCCACGTGCAACTGTCACACGTCCTCTGGCGACACCAGCCGCGGGCGGGACCCCCGCGTGTGCAGAGGGTGCGCACAGCAGGCCGGGCGCGGTGACCAGCAGGAAGGACCCTCGCCCCAACCCCCAGCAGCACCAGACACCACGGTCAAGGCCATAGAGGAGGTGCTGGAGCAGCAGGGGGCCGGCGGAAGGCATGCTCAGTAGAGGCTGCAACGCACAGCCGTGTCCCCAGGAGCCCCCATCTGCAGCGCGAGGCGGAAGCGTGGGAGGTTGTGGGATGGGATGGAGGGGTTCGGCCGGGACCCACACTCATGGACTCCAGCCGAGCCCCTCGCCCACCCAGATGGCGGCCACCCCCTGAAAGGCAGGGCCCGCTGCAAGCTCTGGGCATTCTTCTCCGCCCAGCACTCGACTCCCAGGGACCCTTGGCGAGGGCTGGTAGAGCGCTGCCAGCGACACCTGCAAACCACACGCCGGACGGCTAAACACGGGGTCAAAAACGTCGGTGTTTACACAGAGGAGCTGAACACGGAGGCGAGAGAGTCAGGCCCCGCGTGTGGGTTTAAAAATCCCCTCTCTAGCAAAGACGGAGAACCGCTGTGGAGGGATCAACACGGAAACGCAGCAGGTCCAGGTGTCTGAGTCGGCCAGAGCTCACGGGGCTAACATTCACTCAGACACATGACTGCAGCCGAGCCACGGGGCCTCGACGGACGCCGAGAGACACTGGGGGCGCCCTGCACCTACACCTGCAGCCCAGGCGCTGGCACCTGCACCCACCCCTGCAGCCCAGGCGCTGGCACCTGCACCCACCCCTGCAGCCCAGGCGCTGGCACCTGCACCCACGGCTGCAGCGAGGTGTGAGTCTCCACAGAGCTGGGAAGGCTGGGCTGGGGGACGTGGGGGTCATTCTGTCCACCAGCCGGGGGGACGGTGGATGCCAGGCACCACAGCGAGGGGAGGATCTGGCCCCCTCCCTGCGTCCACCAGGCCCCGGTGGATACTCCTGAGCCTGGTCTTCTGTGTGGATGTTCCCACCCGGGCTTCTGTTTCCTGTTAACCCCCCTCGCTGCGCTGCGGCTCCCTGCCAGGTGGGGAACCCGCTCTACCTTCTCCCTGCCACGGCCCAGGGAGCAGCAATCTGGGCGGCATCCTGGCCAGACCAAAGGCTGCAAGGGTTCTGGCGACCACGGGCCCTGGGAGGGGAACGGCACGTGCTCTGGGGGTGAGAAGAGCAGGTGCGTCGGGGATGCCCAGAGCCCAGGCTGCCACCACGCCGAGGTCGGCTCCAACCACAGCGGGGCTGCCGCGTTGGGCACGGCGCTTTCAGCCGTGGACGGTGCTGTGCAGGGTGTGTGCGTCCACCTGAAGGACCCCGTGGGGACGCTGGACAGTGTCTGTGTGACCAGGACAGGTGACGAGGAGCATCTGCGTGCTGAACCAGTGTGTGGGGAGCGGGAGAGTCACTCCCCAGGCAGGGAGGGCCGGGCTGCGGCAGCACAGCTGTCCTGGGCTGTGAACAAGGTCTGAGCTGTCCTGCTGTTGCCTGGGGACAGAAGGCCCGAGAATCCCTGGGCACAGGCGCAGGCAGAAGAGCTCGGCCACGCAGCTGCACGGCCACGCTCCAGGTACACGCTGGGTCCTACAGTGAGAGCGTGTGCCGTGTAACACGCTGTCGTCACACGGGGCTCCCCAGACCCACGCGAGAGTACGTGTAACACGCTGTTGTCACACGGGGCTCCCCGCACCCACGGTGAGAGTACGTGTAACACGCTGTCGTCAAACGGAGCTCCCCGCACCCACGGCAATCATACGTGTAACACGCTGTCGTCACACGGGCCTCCCCGCACCCACGGCGAGAGTACGTGTAACACGCTGTCGTCACACGGCGCCTCCCGGAACCCATGGCATGAACGCATGCTGTTCCCCTCCCAAGACCGGCGGTCGCTGACCCGCCCCCCCCAACCCGGTTTGGTTTGGCAAGGATGCCGGTGACTGGGAAGTGGGCAGTGACAGGGAGGAGGAGGAGCCTGGGTTCACCAGCCGGGCAGGGAACCTCCGCCAGGGGGTTTGCAGGAACAGAAGCCCAGGCGGGACGTCTGCACATTCGGAGGAACAAGCTCAGGAGCCCCCACCAGAGGCTGGTGGGTGCAGAGTCTACGTTAGCAGCGGAAGGCTGTGCCTGTCACGGGACCCCTGAGACAGCACCCTGCTGCCCAGCCTGCAGCGCCCCAGGGCGGAGGCGCGGCCCCCAGACACGTCCAGCGGCTCCAACACCGATGCTCCCCGACAACCCTCCTGAGGCTGTGTCCAACTGGGGGGACTTGACAGAGCCCACGCTCACGCGGGGAGTGAACGCAGCCAGGAAACGCCCGCTTGTCTCCCAACACCGCCCCCACAAATACCCCAAAATAAGCCCGTGATTCCTCCACCACCCCTCAGACAGCACGCATTCCACACAATGTCTGTCCTCACTCCCGGAAAACGCGGAAACCGATTCTCTGTGAAATGAAGCAAACTTCTGTAAACGGAATTCACGGTTTCCCAAAAAGTGACTTTTTAAAAACAAACAGTCCTGCTAAAACGACGCAGACTTTGGGGAATGGGCTCTGCCTCGTGGAGGTGGACGCACAGGTGCATCGTCACCCCAGCCCCGTGCAGAAGAGCCAGGGCCCCGCTGCAGGGAAAAAGCGGGCTGCGTCATCCAGCCACCGGCGAGCTCATCACCTCATTGACTCTGCAACCAGCAAACACGCACCTCCCACCGTCTAAAGCAAATACTGCACGGGGCTGATTCTCACGCTCATGGTCTGCGGGTTAAGAGCATTTTAACGAAACCAGCCTCGCCCTTATCCACTTACAGGCAAAATGTCAAAACCTGGAAGACGACAGAGGTCGGACAGAAACTCTGAAGGAATGTCAAAGTTGAGGTGATCTCAGAGAAAAAATTTCAATTAAAACATCAACAGAAAGAAGTGGGTCTCCCTCCCCCTTCAAGCACGATGCTTCGGTTCAACTTCAGTTTTAGGCCACCAGTTCTAGACTCCTGGAACTGAGTGTGAAAAGTGGGTCTGACGGACCACGTGGGTGTGAGGCGCCCGCCTGGATGAGACTCGGATCAGATTCGGCCACAGCCAAACCCTAAGTTCTCAAATTATATCGGGGCTGTCCGGGGAAGACTCTTCCACGTTTAAACCACATGGTACTCGTAAAACTAACTTATACAATATACCCGGGGTGCAGACACACATGTTACTTCCCTGAGCGCTAAGGAGAACTGAGATTCAATTTCAAAGCCGGCTGGGGTGGAGGCTCACGCCCCCAATCCCAGATCCAGGTGGATGGATCACCTGAGGTCAAGAGTTCAAGACTAGCCTGGCCAACATGGTGAAACCCCATCTCTACTGGAAACGCAAAATTTAGCTGGGCCTGGTGGCGCACGCGTGTCATGCCAGCTACTCGGGAGGCTGTGGCAGGAGAATCACTTGAACCCGGGAGGCGGAGGTTGCAGTGAGCCGAGATGGCGCCCCTGCACTCCAGCCTGGGCAACAGAGACAGCGTCTCCACATAAATAAATAATAAATAAAACTAAAAACAAATTTCAAAGCCGGCAAGTGACTGAATAAAACCACGCTGCATAAATAGTACGGTATGTGAGCGATATCTCAAGCGACTCTTTTAAACCAGTTAGCCAGTGGGAAGGAATGCGGGGTATTGCAGTAACGCCGGGGAAGTTTCACCCGCCCGACGCCTTGACAAAGGGTGAAGGAGTTTCCCGGGGTTTGTTACCAGCAGTGCAAGGTGTTATTTAAATTAAAAATCTGCCTGCAGCGAACCCTCCCAGGCGCTGACGGTTCTCACCCCCCTCCCCGCCCTTGGTGGATCCCAGCGAGGCGCGCACTCACAGCCACAACTCCCGGGAAAGAAGCGGGGGCTCTTTCCAAAGCCCGGGTTTGCTAACAAGCTTGGCACAGCTTCCCAAGGTTTTCGGCGGCGTGCGGCCCGAGCGGGTCCCCC
>CM052597.1:133594290-133612634 GCA_028551445.1 Miopithecus talapoin
GGAGGTTGCAGTGAGCCGAGATCGCACCACTGCACTCCAGCCTGGGCGACAGAGCGAGACTCCGTCTCAAAAAAAAAAAAAAAAAAAAAAAAAAATGCAAACAGCAGCCCTTTGGGGGCCACCAGACGCAGCCCCCACCTCAGCACAAGGGGCTACCTCCTTGTTTCTCTGGGCTGTGGAAACTGGAGCATCGAATCTGTGGCCATTAGAAGCAGGTGAGGTTGAGAGAGGGTGACCAGGCTTGTCTGCGATGGGCTTACAGAAGCCCCCAGGGGTTGACAGCTCCCAGACCAGGAAGGAGGGGACGCCTGGGCGGACCTACCTGGGTAGTTCACCCCTGCAATCCAGCCTGTAATTCCTGCACTTTGGGAGGCTGAGGTGGGAGGGTTGCTTGAGGCCGGGAGTTCAGGACCAGCCTGGGCAACGTAGCCAGACCCCATCTCTACAGCAAACACAAAACAATAGCTGGATACAGTGGCTCACACCTGCAATCCCAGCATTTTGGGAGGTTGGCTTGAGGCTGGGAGTTCAAGACCAGCCTGAGCAATGTAGCCAGACCCCATCTCTACAGCAAATTAAAAAAAAAAAATAGCTGGATACAGTGGCTCACTCCTGTAATTCCAGCATTTTGAGAGGATTGCTTCAGGCCAGGAGTTCAAGACCAGCTTGGGCAACATAGCCAGACCCCATCTCTACAGCAAACACAAAAAAATAGCTGGACACGGTGGCTCACACCTGCAATCCAGCCTGTAATCCCAGCACTTTGGGAGGCTGTGGTGGGAGGGTTGCTTGAGGCCGGGAGTTCAAGACCAGCCTGGGCAACATAGCCAGACCCCGTCTCTACAGCACATACAAAAAAAAAAAGATAGCTGGATACGGTGGCTCACTCCTGTAATTCCAGCATTTTGAGAGGATTGCTTGAGGTCAGGAGTTCAAGCCCAGCCTGGGCAACATAGCCAGACCCCATCTCTACAGCAAATTAAAAAAAAAATAGCTGGATAAGGTGGTTCACCCCTGCAATCCAGCCTGTAATCCCAGCACTTTGGGAGGCTGAGGTGGGAGAGTTACTTGAGGCCGGGAGTTCAAGACCAGCCTGGGCAACATAGCCAGATCCCGTCTCTACAGCAAATATATATAAAAAAAAAGCTGGATATGGTGGCTCACACCTGCAATCCCAGCACTGTGAGAGGATTGCTTGAGGCCGCGAGTTTGAGACCAGCCTGGGCAACATAGCCAGACCCCATCTCTACAGCAAACACAAAACAATAGCTGGATACAGTGGCTCACTCCTGTAATTCCAGCATTTTGAGAGGATTGCTTCAGGCCAGGAGTTCAAGACCAGCCTGGGCAACATAGCCAGACCCCATCTCTACAGCAAATACAAAAAAAAAAAAAAATAGCTGAATACAGTGGCTCACACCTGCAATTCCAGCATTTTGAGAGGGTTACTTGAGGCCAGGAGTTCAAGACCAGCCTGGGCAACATAGCCAGATCCCGTCTCTACAGCAAATTAAAAAAAAAATAGCTGGGTACAGTGGCTCACTCCTGTAATTCCAGCATTTTGAGAGGATTGCTTCAGGCCAGGAGTTCAAGACCAGCCTGGGCAACATAGCCAGATCCCGTCTCTACAGCAAATATAAAAAAAAAAAAAGCTGGATATGGTGGCTCACACCTGCAATCCCAGCACTTTGAGAGGATTGCTTGAGACCGCGAGTTTGAGACCAGCCTGGGCAACATAGCCAGACCCCGTCTCTACAGCAAATACAAAAAAATAGCTGGACACGGTGGCTCACCCCTGCAATTCAGCCTGTAATCCCTGCACTTTGGGAGGCTGAGGTGGGAGGGTTGCTTGAGGCCGGGAGTTCAGGACCAGCCTGGGCAACATAGCCAGACCCCATCTCTACAGCAAATACAAAAAATAATAGCTGGATACGGTGGCTCACACCTGCAATTCCATCATTTTGAGAGGGTTGCTTGAGGCCAGGAGTTCAAGCCCAGCCTGGGCAACATAGCCAGACCGCGTGGGAGGAGGGCTTGAGGCTGGGAGTTGGAGACCAGCTTGTCAACACAGCCAGACCCCGTCTCTACCAGACACACAGAAAGCAGCCGGGCGCGGTGGTGGGCGCCTGTGGTCCCGGCTCCCCCAGGGGCTGAGGCAGGAGGACGGCTTGAGCCGGGAGGGACTGGCAGGTGTCCGGACTGCCCCGGGGCGGTGACCACCAGCAGGAGGCCTGGGAGCCTCGGCTTGTAGCTCGGGTGCCCTCATGATCCCTCATTAGTATTTGGCAGCGTGGGGCCCGCCGGTGTGATGGCAGGTGACGCGGAGGGCGGCGTGCAGGCGTTCGTGAGGCCTGGACGTCAGGGATGATTCCTGTGGCCGATGGAGCCGGCTCCCTTCACAGGCGCCCGGCTAGTCCCTTCTGAAGCCGACGTGGACAACGCGACGAGGACCTCGGGTGGTCGACACCCACGGCGAGGGGCGTCCGGACGGTGCCCGGGATCCTGCCATGTCCCACGAGGGCGGCCGGACTCCCGTCTGCGGCAGGCGGGGCTGGTGTTCTCCGGCCTCTACAGGTGCTGAGTTGGGCTGAGGGTCGAGGGAGTGTCCGGAGTCCACGCTGGGCCACGGGCTCCTGGGATCCACACCCAGCCGGGCTTTGTTTCCGTGAGGTCCGGCGAGACACACAGACCTGAAGATGATGGTCTTGGAGGAATAAGGTTTTTTTTCTTTGTTTGTTTTTGTTTTTTGTTTTTTTTGCAGACGGAGTCTCGCTGCATCGTCCAGGCCGGAGTCCAATGGCGCGATCTCGGCTCACGGCCACCTCCGCCTCCCGGGTTCACACCATTCTCCTGCCTCAGCCTCCCAAGTAGCTGGGACTACAGGCGCCACCACCTCGCCCAGCTGATTTTTTTAAGTGATTTTTTTTTTTTTTTTTGGTAGAGATGGGGTCTTACTATGTCTTCCGGGCCGAAGTTCAGCAGTATCGTCATAGCTTATCCAGCCTCGAAATCCCGGGCTCAAGTGATCCTCCCACCTCAGCCTCCTAAAGTGCTAGGATTGTGGGTGTGAGCCACGGCACTCCCCCAACGTATCTGTAAACGTACCTAAGGCATCGATCCAGATACGGTTCTGGAAATACGAGCCTCACCCTTACGAAGCTGTTCCCGTGGGTGTAACAAATTGCCATTCGCAGACTGGCTGAGAAAGAAAACGCACACACATTTGGCTGGACACGGCGGCTCACGCCTGTAATCCTAGGACTTACGGAGGCTGAGGCTGGAGGATTGCTTGAGACCAGGAGTTGGAGACCAGTCTGAGCGACACAGCGATACCTCGTTTCTAGAAAAATAAAAAATAAAATAATTAGCCGGGTGTGGGTGGCAGGTGTCTGTAGTCCCAGGTACTCGGGAGGCTGAGGCAGGAGAATGGCGTGAATCTGGGAGACAGAGCGAGCCGAGATCGGACCATTGCCCTCCAGCCTGGGTGACAGAGCGAGACTCCATATCAAAAAAAAAAGAAAAAGAAAAAAAAAGAAAAAAGAAAAGCTATTTACCTCTTCAATTTCATTCAGTCAAGAGAAAGGAGAAACTGCTCCCTTTTCACTGAACATCTTCCCAAGTTGTACCCACCACACTCGTAGCAAATTTCATCTACCATAGACATTTTATTTTATTTTTATTTTCATTTATTTTATTTTCATCTTTTTGAGACAGAGTCTGGCTCTGTTGCCCAGGCTGGAGTGCGGTGGCGCGATCTCGGCTCACTGCAACCTCCGCCTCCCGGGTTCAAGGGATTCTCCTGCCTCAGCCTCCCGAGTAGCTGGGATGACAGGTGCACATCAACCGCAGCCCATGAGGTGGCCCAAGGCACACGGAGTTCACATTGCACCCACCGTGGGTCGAAGGTGGGCCTCGGGTTCCTTCCAAAGGGCGGGGAGCCGTGATGTGAACAAGTTACTTCAATGCGACAGGCGTGATCTCCATTTGGGACTAAATACAGGCCTGCGGAGGGTCCACAGAGCACCAACGGAAGCTGGCACCACACCACACACCACGCTAGGGTCTGTGTGGCCACAGGGCATCATCCAGCCCCGAATGTCAGCACAGCTGAGGCTGAGACACTGACTGAGGGACCTGTCTATCGACCATCTGTCAATCATTCAATCAATCGTCTGTCTATCCGTTAACTAATATTTATCCACCTATCATCTGTCACTCATCTATCTCTGTCTCATCCATCCATCATCTATTCTATCTATCATCTATCTATCTATCTATCTATCTATCTATCTATCTCCTATGTATCTATCTATTCATCCATCTATCTATCCTGTATGTATTTATCCATCCATCCATCCATCATCTATGTGTGTGACATTCCCCTCCCTGTGTCCATGTGTTCTCATTGTTCACCTCCCACTGATGAGTGAGAACATGCAGTGTTTGGTTTTCTGTTCCTGTGTGAGTTTGCTGAGGATGATGGTTTCCAGCTTCACCCATGTCCCTGCAAAGGACACGAACTCATCCTTTTTCATGGCTGCATAGTATTCCACGGTGTCTCTGTGCCACATTTTCTTCATCCAGTCTATCATCGATGGACATTTGGGTTGGTTCCAAGTCTAGGTTTTAAGCTCCACATGCATTAGGTATGTGTCTTAATGCTCTCCCTCCCCCAGCCCTCACCCGCCGACAGGCGCCTGTGTGTGACGTTCCCCTCCCTGTGTCCATGTGTTCTGATTGTTCAACTCCCATTTAGGAGTGAGAAGATGCGGTGTTTGGTTTTCTGTTCCTGTGTGAGTTTGCTGAGGATGATCGTTTCCAGCTTCATCCATGTCCCTGCAAAGGACATGAACTCATCCTTTTTCATGGCTGCATAATATTCCATGATGTTTATGTGCCACATTTTCTTTATCCAGTCTGTCATTGATGGGCATTTGGGTTGGTTCCAAGTCTAAGTTTTAAGCTCCACATGCATTAGGTATGTGTCTTAATGCTCTCCCTCCCCCAGCCCCCACCCCCCGACAGGCCCTGGTGTGTGATGTTCCCCTTCCTGTGTCCATGTGTTCTTGTTGTTCAGCTCCCACTTATGAGTGAGAAAAATGCAGTGTTTGCTTTTCTGTCCTTCTGAAAATTTGCTGAGAGTGATGGTTTCCAGCTTCACCCATGTCCCTGCAAAGGAGGTGAACTCATCCTTTTTCATGGCTGCATAGTATTCCACGGTGTCTCTGTGCCACAGTTTCTTTATCCAGTCTGTCACTGATGGGCATTTGGGTTGGTTCTAAGTCTCTGCTATTCCCAGCAGGTTTTCAAAGCCCGTCGTCTTTGCTTAGCACACGCCATGATGTCGGCTCTCTGAATTCGCCGTCTCTCTAGATGAGTCCCAGGGTTTTTCTTCATCACTCAGTGTTTGGCAAGAGGGAAGTTATTCTCAGCAGCAAACCCATCGATGATAGACTCTCTCTCCTGGTCTGACGCCTGCCTGCAGCTCTCCGAGGACCTCGGCTGAGGGAAGCTTTGAAATAGTTTCCTGTTCACGTGTGTCTCGTGTGTCGGACACATCACGGGCTGCGTGGACGCCGTTACCACTTTTGGGAAGGGCTGGCACTCTGGTTTCTCCGTAGCGTACAGATTTGGAGCCAAAACATGGTCCCAGGGAACAAAGACAGCCCCCTCTATCCTGTGCTTATGAAGAGCGTGAAGAAAGGTCAATGCTGGGGAAAGGCGATTAGAAATATCTATTTTAATAAATACTAGCATGGAAGAAAGATGATTTTAATGTAGTATATGGTTGGTTTCCTAGGGAAGCCATTGCAAACACCACAGGCTGGAGGGGCTAATACCCCAGAAATTTACTCTCTCCCAGTCCTGGAGACCAGGAGTCTGAGATCAAAGTGTCTCAGGACCACTCTCCTTCCAGAGCCTCTAGGGGAGGCTCCTTCCTGCCTCTCCCAGCTCCTGGGGGCTCCAGGCATCCCTGGGCTTGTGGCTGCATCACTCCAGTCTCTGCCTCTGTCTCCACGTGGCCTCCTCCTCTGTGTCTGTGTCTCCTCTTCTGTCTCTAGAAGGACACCTGTCATTGCATTTAGGACCCACCCTACTCCACGATGATCTCATCTCCAGATCCTTAACTGATTAGATCCTGAAACACCCTATTTCTATACAAGGTCTTATTGCTAGGTTGTGGATATTAGGGTGTAGACAGATTCTTTCGGGGACCACAGTTCAATCCACTTAATTGTATTAAGACCCTAGGGGAGGATCCTCCCTGCCTCTCCCAGCTCCTGGGGGCTCCCGGCATCCCTGGGCTTGTGGCCGCATCACTCCAGTCTCTGCCTCCATCTCCACGTGGCCTCCTCCTCTGTGTCTGTGTCTCCTCTTCTGTCTCTTACAGGGACACCTGGTATTGCATTCAGAGCCCCACCCTACTCCAAGATGATCCAAGACGATCTCACCTCCACCTTCTTAACTAATTACATCTGCAAAGATCTTAGTTCCAAATACCATCCGTCCCAGACAGACGTGAGTTTCGGGGACCCGCCTTCCGCCTTCTCCAGTGACGTGTCATGGTTCACCAACACCGCCACCACCACCGATGGCTGCATTCCCGAGAAGCCCCCAGATCACTCAGTTCCACACCCGCCTCCGTCTTCCAGCAAAACCTCCTGAGGGCTTTTGTTCCTGGTCAACCCACTGTCGGGGGCACCCCGGCTGGTTTGTCTCGGCTCGGATGCAAGAACGTGTGTGGCTGGACCAACGTGGCACGTGGATACATATGGAACAAACCTGCACGTTGTGCACATGTACCCCTAGATCTTCAGTCCGTGACAGTGTCTGCAGGAGCGACACAGTTTAGGGACCGTGTCTGAGGGTCGCATTTGACCTCTGCTTACCTCAAAACTTTGGTTTGGGCCGGGCGCGGTGGCTCACGCCTGTCATCCCAGCACTTTGGGAGGCCGAGGCGGGCGGATCACCTGAGGTCGGGAGTTTGAGACCAGCCTGGCCAACATGATGAAACCCCGTCTCTACTAAAAATATAAAAATTAGCCGGGCATAGTGGCAGGTGCCTGTCATCCCAGCTACTCGGGGGGCTGAGGCAGGAGAATCACTTGAATCTGGGAGGCGGAGGTTGCAGTGAGCCGAGACTGTGCCATTGCACTCCAGCCTGGGCGACAGAGCAAGACCCTGTCTTAATAATAATAATAAAAAAATAGGCCAGGCAGGTTGACTCACACCTGTCATCCCAGCATTTTGGGAGGCCGAGGCGGGCGGATCACCTGAGGTCGGGAGTTTGAGACCAGCCTGGCCAACATGATGAAACCCCGTCTCTACTAAAAATATAAAAATTAGCCGGGCGGAGTGGCAGGTGCCCGTCATCCCAGCTATTCGGGAGGCTGAGGCAGGAGAATCGCTTGAACCTGGGAGGCGGAGGTTGCAGTGAGCCAAGATTTTGCACTCCGGCCTGGGCGACAAGAGTGAAACTTCATCTCAAAAATAAATAAATAAATAAAATAAAAATAAATACATGAAAAATAAAACCTTCGTTTTGTCCTGAGTTGAAACTGAAGGGCCTTGCAGACACGTGTGAAAACCCAGACCTTGGCCATGACCTTGAGCAGGAGGAGCTAAATGACTCCCACATGCTTAGCGTTCCAATAATGGAACGCTAGGCATCAATGGGTTTAAGCCCCCTATGCGTTTAGTAGTGATATGGGAAGGACAGGACCCCTTCATGGAGAAATATAACACATTGGTTTTGCTTTCTGTTTTCTTTTGTTGAGACAGAGTCTCGCTCTTGTCCCCCAGGCCGGAGTGCAGTGGCGCGATCTCGGCTCACTGCAACCTCCGCCTCCCGGGTTCAAGCGATTCTCATGCCTCAGCCTCCAAAGTAGCTGGGGTTACAGGTGCCCGCCGTACCTGTGCCCTGTGCTGGTCAGGCTGGTCTCGAACTCCTGACTTCAGGGGATCTGCCCACGTCAGGCTCCCAAAGTTCTGGGATTACAGGCATGAGCCACCGCACCGGGCCACAAACACCCCCTTTCAAATATACTGAGTCTTTCAACTCAGGAGGTCAGAAATGGCCAAGGGCGGCAGGGTTGGTGGCTCACGCCTGCAATCCCACAATCCCAGCATTTTGAGAAGCCAAGGTGGGAGGACTGCTTGAGGCCAGGAGTTCAAGACCAGCCTGGGCAACATAGCAAGACCCCACATTTCTACACACACACACACACACACACACACACACAAAAGGTGTGGTGGTTCATGCCTGTAGTCCCAGCTACTGGGAAGACTGAAGAGGGAGGATCGTGTGAGCCCAGGCGTTCGAGGCTGCAGTGAGCCATGACTAAGTTGCTGCACTCCAGCCCAGGCAACAGAGCAAGACCCCGTCTTAAAAAAATAAAATAATAATAAAAAGATAGGCCGGGTGCGTTGACCTACACCTATCATCCCAGCACTTTGGGAGGCCGAGGCGGGTGGATCACCTGAGATCGAAACCAGCCTGGCCAGCAAGGTGAAGCCCAGTCTCTGCTAAAAATACTAAAATTAGCCGGGCGCGGTGGCAGGTGCCTGTCATCCCAGCTACTCAGGAGGCTGAGGCAGGGGAACGGCTTCAATCTGGGAGGCGGAGGTTGCAGTCAGCCGAGACTGTGCCATTGCACTCCAGCCCAGGCAACAGAGCAAGACCCCGTCTTAAAAAAATAAAATAATAATAAAAAGATAGGCCGGGCGCGTTGACTCACACCTGTCATCCCAGCACTTTGGGAGGCCGAGGCGGGCGGATCACCTGAGATCGAGAGTTCAAGACCAGCCTGGCCAGCAAGGTGAAGCCCCGTCTCTGCTAAAAACACTAAAATTAGCCGGGCGCGGTGGCAGGTGCCTGTCATCCCAGCTACTCGGGAGGCTGAGGCAGGGGAACGGCTTCAATCTGGGAGGCAGAGGTTGCAGTGAGCCGAGACTGTGCCATTGGACTGCAGCCTGGGCAAGAAGCGCGAAACTCCGTCTCAAGAAAAAAAAGAAAAAGAAAGAAAGAAAAAACGGCTCAGGTACGTGTTTGCTTTATTCCAGGATTGCTTCATGTTGCCGTGAAACCCCGGATGGTGGGGGCTCTGTCTGCGTATCCCAGATGTTACCTTAGGCTGTGAACCTGCTGGGGGAAGTGTGACGACCATTTAACCTTCCGGCTCTGGTGAGCACCTTGTCGCGGAGACCTCGGGGAGCTCCTGGAGCCTGTGGACGCTACACTGGTTTATTTTCCCCCAGCCCTGGCCTGCCTTGGGACCCCCCCCCCCACGCCCCGGGTCTGTGCTCCCCAGACCTCCCCCACACACCCGGTCATCGCAGCCCGTGATGTTTAATGACGGCTTCATGCACCGGGCTATGGCCCTAAACGCTGGTGACAGGCCCAACACACACTAATTACCTAATTGAATTCCAGCCCGCCTGGGCCCGGTGGAAAGGCTGAGCCGGGGATGAACACAGGTGCCCCGTCGTCACCTCCGGATGTCAAATGGAAATCAGGTCTTGTCCGCCTGAGCCGGAGGAGCCGTTTCTCTGCGCGCGCCGAGATTTCCACGGTGTTGCAGGAGAAACCGTTTCGCACCTGCCCTCTGGACAGCCTTGTCAGTTTTATCGACCGTGTCTGATGAAGGAATATTTAAAGAGGCACACAGTGAGAAGCATTTCCCTCCTTCTTTTGCCTGTGTGTGTGTGTGTGTGTGTGTGTGTGTGTGTGTGTGTGGCTAGATTAAAAACCAAAATTTAAAACCAGTTGCTGGCAAAGTGGGCCAGTTTGGGGCCGGGATAATATGCCGTCATCGTGGACAAGCCGGCTTAAAGAATGCAGGTTTTCTACCAGGTCCTCACCCCAAACCTGTTTGTATCTGCAGCAGGTGGCACACGTTTGGCCTGGAGTATGAGGCTGGAGGGGCAGAGCCCTGTTCAGTGCCTGGAAGGTATTCGGACAGCGTTCGAGGCGCTCCTTAGGGAAGGCCTTGTGGCAGCTGAGAGCGCGAATCCCAGGAAGAAGGAGGGACTGAGGAGATCATCCCACCTGCCCCAGTGAAGGAGTTCACCTGCCGAGAACGAAAGCAGTAGCCGCTTGTCCTATCCCGGCAAACCTGACCCCAAGAATGCCCGGGTCAGTCGCCCCCGTGGACACCGTCTCCTTGTCCCTGGGAGGAGGACTCTGCACGAGGAAGGAATCCAAAAGCGATGGCGAATAAAAGCATCTTAGATACATGAACAGAGGCAAAGCCGTGCGGGGACCGAGCCGGGCTGCAGGAGACGCCACGTACGTCTCTGTCGGTGTTGGGAGCCGTGCGGTCGCCGAGAACTTCAGGTTGAGCTCCCATGACAGACTTATCTGGGGATCGAAGGCGTCGTGAAATATGCCCCCTCGAAAAAGTTTCCTCACTTTGTTTGATACGCGACTTTCGTGATCAGGTTTTGCTTCATCAGCCGGGGGGACGCGGGGCGGGGCGGGTGGAAGCCGTGGCTCATGTCGGCTCTAGAGGGGCCTGCATTTTGTGTGTGTGTGTGTGTGTGTGTGTGTGCTCATTACTATTCTTGGATGTCTATAATTTACATCTAAATGCACTGACTAATTTTGATCCAATCATGTCAAAAGTGATAGGTACTGTGTGGGAGGAGATGACAGCTGTACCAGTCCGTGTTGCGAGACTGAGAGTCCCTCGAGGCGATGATTTAATACCCCAGTCAGCCAGGCCTGTCAGAATCGGAGGCCAAATTATGACACATTACATCGACAGTCAACCCACACGGAGGTTGCGGTGTGGGGGGGAGGCCCCGGTTCACCCCGCACACGGCCCCCCGACCCTGCGACGGCTCCTCGCTCCGTCCCGGCTGACCGTCACCTCCTCCGGCCCCTGGCAGCCGCCCCCTGCCCCGTCACACGCGTGGCTTTCCGGGTTCTAACCCCATGCGAGGTGTAGACTGTGGGAGAAACGACGTGCTAACCCCACTTTAAGAGTCATTTGCGTGTTTTTTTCACTCCAGCAAGAGTGGGGAGAAACGACGTGCTAACCCCACTTTAAGAGCCATTTGCATGTGTGCGTTTTTCAGTCCAGCAAGAGTGCGGAGAAACGACGCGCTAACCCCACTTTAAGAGTCATTTGCATGTGTGCGTTTTCCACTCCAGCAAGAGTGCGGAGAAACGACGCGCTAACCCCACTTTAAGAGTCATTTGCATGTGTGCGTTTTTCACTCCAGCAAGAGTGGGGAGAAACGACACGCTAACCCCACTTTAAGAGTCATTTGCATGTGTACGTTTTTCACTCCAGCAAGAGCGCGGAGAAACGACGCACTAACCCCACTTTAAGAGTCATTTGCATGTGTGTTTTTCACCCCAACAAAAGTGGGGAGAAACGACGTATTAACCCCACTTTAAGAGTCATTTGCGTGTGCGTTTTTCACTCCAGCAAGAGTGGAGAGAAACGACGCGCTAACCCCACTTTAGGAGTCATTTGCGTGTGTGTTTTTTCACTCCGGCAACAGCGTGTCAGGTGTTTGCAGGAAGGGCGGGCCGGAGTTCCGCCACCGTGCAGCGTGAGGGTGCGTGGGTGTGTCCCTATGTGCGTGTGCGCACGTGTTCGCAGGTGTGCGTGGTGTCTGCGTGTGTCTATGTGGGTCCGTGTGTGCACACGTGCCCGTGTGTGTGCATCTGTGTGTGGCGTCCGCATGTGTCTCTATGCGTGTGTTTGTGTGTGTGTGTGTATGTGTGTCTGTGCGTGCATATGCCTGTGTGTGTCCCGGGGCATGCATGTGAGTGTAGGTCTGTGTCTGAGTGTGAACATGGAATACTACACAGCCATGAAAAAGGATGAAATCGTGTCCTCTGCAGAAATATGGATGCAGCTGGAGGCCCTTATTCTAAGCAAAAAGAGAAAACCCAACGCTACTTGGTCTTATAGGAGGGAGCTAAAATTGGGTACGAATCGTCATAAAAATGGGAAGAACAGACACTGGGCTCTGCTAGACGGGGGAGGAAGGGATGGAGGCCAGGGTGGAAAAATAACCTATCAGGTGCTACACGCTCAGTACCTGGGTGGCAGCATCCTTCATGCCCCAAACTTCAGCGTCGCACGATATACTCACGTCACTCACGTGCACATGCACCTCCTGAATCCAAAATAAAAGTTGCCATGATTTAAAAAATAAATAAAGATGACGATTGAAATATGTGTTTTTATTTTTTGAGACAGAGTCTCGCTCTGTCGTCCAGGCTGGGGTGCAGTGGTGTGATCTCGGCTCACTGCAACCTCCGCCTCCCGGGTTCAAGGGATTCTCCTGCCTCAGCCTCTAGAGTAGCTGGAACGACAGGCACCTGCCACCACGCCCGGCTACTTTTTGTATTTTTAGTAGGATGAGGTTTCATCGTGTTGGCCAGGCTGGTCTCAAACTCCTGACCTCGTGATTCCCCCGCCTCAGCCTCCCAAAGTGCTGGGATGACAGGTGTGAGCCACCGCGCCCGGCCTTTTTTTGTTTTTGTTTTTTGTTTTTTGTTTTTCTTTTGAGACTGAGTCTCGCTCTGTCGCCCAGGCTGGAGTGCAGTGGCGCGATCTTGGCTCACTGCAACCTCCGCCTCCCGGGTTCAAGCAATTCTCCTGCCTCAGCCTCCCGAGCAGCTGGGATGACAGGTGCCCGCCACCACACCTGGCTAATATATTTTGTATTTTCAGTACAGATGGGGTTTCACCATGTTGATCAGGCTGGTCTCTAACTCCTGACCTCAGGTGATCTTCCTGCCTCGGCCTCCCAAAGTGCTGGGATCGCGGACGTGAGCCACCACGCCCGGCCAACGTTCAGGCCATTTTCACAATTAGCAGGTGCTTGACCAGATACATAATCATCACAACTGCCTTTCTGTCCCTCAGAAAGTAGAGAATGACCCTGGGACTCTTTCCCGGTCCTTCATCTCTTGTTTCTTTTGTTGGAAGGCCCTGTGACTCCTCCGTGAATGATCTCAGACTTGGGAAGGCCGTCAACTCCCAGGGATTGTAAAATTCCGGAAAGGTCAGAGGGACACGCTTGAAAATGAAGTGAGTTGGAAACGCCTCCATGTGTAGAATTCAGATCCAAGTTAAGTATTACTACGGACTCAGAGGAGTTTTAAAAAGCGTGACAGGGCGGCGTTGCGAATACGAATCCGTGGTCTAAAGAGTTGGAACATGTTCGAGAGACGTTCAAATAGTTAAGTGTGTGGATGAGTCTCTGGTGCACCTGTCATAACGAAATCACGTACACTGGGGAACTTAAGCAACAGAGCTTCATTCTCCCACCGTCCTGGGGGCTGGAAGTCTGAGATCCAGGTGTGGGCAGGGCTGGTTCCTCCTGAGGCCTCTCTCCTGGGCTTGGAGACGCCGTCTTCTCCCTGTGTCCTCACAGGCTCGTCCCTCTGTGTGTGTCTCTGTCTTAATCACTCTTCCTCTAAGGACAGCAGAGTCCTCTTGGATGATGGCCTTCGCTAGTGACCTCATGTTACCTTCGTCACCTCTTTTAAGATCTATCTCCAAATCCAGTTACATTCGAAGGCCCCGGGGGATGAGAGCTGCAACCTACGAATCTTGGCGGTCGCCCTTCCTCACAGAAAATAAACCTTTCTCTTTGCCTTGTTCAGGTGCAACTTGCTGTGTGAGAACAGACACCCTTCTTGCTTGTCGTTGTCACCTGCTCAAGAACCTTCCATGGCTCCCTATTTCCCCGGGGTGAAATCAAATGTTCCTGCCATTGTGAGTGAGGGACGACAGCTGTGTCCTGAACACACCAGGGGCTCGTGCTGCTGCAGCTGCCCGTCTGGGTCCTCACGGTGCCTGGGGGAGTAGCGCCTCGGCCTGGCTCTGGACATCCCCGTGTTCCCCGGCGGACAGCTGGGGCCGGACTCCCTTCCCGACGTCCCGTGTTCTGCATCCCCAAGTTGTCACGAGAGCTCACGGCCACCCCCCTTGGCATGCTGTGGGTTCCACGTAGCCTCCCTCAGAATTAGCTAAAAATCCTCCGGCTCGATTTATGGCCTTTGCAACGGCCGCGTTCAAGGAACGTCGTGCATCCTGAAAACGCTCGTGCCGGCCGCACAGGAAGGCAATTAGGAACCGGTGGATGATAAATGGACATTTTAAGCCGCCGTTTACTTAATATCCCCCATTAAACAAGGCTCTTTGCATTAATCACAATTTCTCCAGCAGTCGATGAGGTCCTTTAATTGCTGCTTCAATGAGGACCGTGTTTCTGTCCAAACTCAATCTTGGATGGGGAGAGAGAGAAGCTCAGCTGCCCGGCTGCCAAGAACTGTCAGAATCGATCACGTACGTGTTCACGTTTCCTACGGTCTCATTGGAGTGCCCGGGGATTGACAGGAGAAAGTACCACATACTTGTGTGTGTGTGTGTGTGTCAGAGACGGAGGGACACACAGGCCGGGAGCAGGGAGCGGTGTGTGTTCACGTGTGAGGTTCTGAGAACAAACACAAGTTGTTCCACTCAAAATCCGCAGGCTGGTGATGTCGTGGGCGCTGGCGTTGTGTATTCACTATAGTTATTTTCATTTTATTATTTTATTTATTTGAGACAGCGTCATGCTCTGTCCCCCAGGCTGGAGCGCAGTGGTGGGATCTCGGCTCACTGCAACCTCCACCTCCTGGGTTCAAGCGATTCTCCTGCCTCAGCCTCCCGAGTAGCTGGGATGACAGGTGCCCAGCACCACGCCCGGCTAATTTTTGTATTTTTAGTAGAGACGGGGTTTCACCAAGTTGGCCAGGCTGGTCTCGAACTCTTGACCTCAGGTGATCCACCCGCCTGGGCCTCCCAAAGCGCTGGGATGACAGGTGTGAGCCACCGCGCCCGGCCCATACCTGGCTATTTTTTTTTTAAATGTTTTGTAGAGATGGGGTCTCACTATGTTGCCCAGGCTGGTCTCCAACGCATGTGCGTGCCACCATTGTGGCTAATTTTTTAAACTTTTGTAGAGATGAGGCCTCACTATGTTGCCCAGGCTGCTTTCAAACTCCTGGACTCAAGTGATCCTCCCACATCAGCCTCCCAAAGTGCTGGGATGACAGGTGTGAGCCGTGGTACCCGGCCAGCAGGTTCTCTTCATTTTTTCTTGACAGAGGGTCTCACGCTGTCGCCCAGGCTGCAGTGCCGTGGCGTGGTCTGAGCTCACTGCAAACTCCACCTCCCGGGTTCAAGCAATTCTCCTGCCTCAGCCTCCAGAGCCGCTGGGACTACAGGTGCGCGCTACCACGCCCGGCTAATTTTTGTATTTTTAGTAGAGACGGGGTTTCACTATGTTGGCCAGGCTGGTCTCGAACACCTGACCTCAGGTGATCCACCTGCCTTGGCCTTTCAAAGTGCTGAGATTACAGGCGTGAGGCACCACACTCAGCCCTGTTTTTTCTTTTTGAGACAGGGATTGAAATAACAACTCTCCTAAAAAAAATATATATATATATGTATATATATGTATATAACACACACATAGTTTTAATGTTATATATACATAACATTTTAATGTTATGTATATATGAATGTTTTATATTTAAGTATATATAACATATAACATTTTAATGTTTTTATATATAATATATAAATTTAATAATAAATATAATGTTATATATATATACACACACATATATATATATTTTTTAAACAGGGTCTTGCCCTGTCACCTGGGCTGGAGTGCAGTGGTGTGACCACGGCTCACTGCTATCTCGACCTCCTGGGATCCAGTGATCCACCTGCCTCAACCTCCCAAAGTGCTGGGATTACAGGCGTGAGCCGCCACACCCGGCCTCTTTTTTGTTTTTGAGACGAGATCTGAAGTAACAACTCTCTTTAAGAAAAACACAGAAAATATATATATCTGTATGTGTATATATATAGTTTTAATGTTATATATATTTATATAAATATATACTCATATTTTATATATAGAATATATATTTATATATGCTTATATAATATATTTATATATACTTATATATGATATATAATATATTTATATTATACAATAATATATAATATTATTATATATAATATAAACATAATATATTATGTAAATATTATATAATATATAATATAAACATAATATATTATGTAAATATTATATAATATATAATATAATATTTATATTATCTAATATTATAAATTATATAATATATATTTATATTCTAAGTATCTGGGATGACATAGAGGATCTCACTATGTTGCCTAGGCTGGTCTTGAACTCCTGGGCTATATAATAATATATATTATATTATATATATAATATAAATATAATATAATTATATTATATATATAATATAAATATAATATAATTATATTATATATATAATATAAATATAATATAATTATATTTTATATATATAATATAAATATAATGTAATTATATTATATAATTTATATTATATATGATATATAATATAAGTATACATGATATATATTTATATATTATATATTATATAATATATAATATACATATTATATATTATATATTTTATATATTATATATAATATGTTTTATATTTTTAAATATATTATATATTATATATTTATATATAAATATATATTTTTATATATAATATATATATACATTTATATATACATATTTTAAAAAGTGTGATCACAGCTCATGGTTGCCTCGACCTCCCGGGCTCCAGCGATCCTCCCGTCTCAGCCTCCCAAAGTGCTGGGATGACAGGGGTGTGAGCTGCCGCTCTGAGCCAGCAGCTTCTCTTAGGCAGTATCTGGAAAGCCCTGCGCGTTGGGAAGGTCTCCACCAGGTACCCCAGGGGTGGCATTGGGGGCACGAGGGGGACCAGGGCTCAGAGCATCCACCGGGTGGCTTCCTTGCCTGGTGAGATGAACCCCTGGGCCCAGAGCTGGACGTGAGTTCCAGGCCTGGACTGTTTCCAGGAGGGAGCTGAATCCGACACAGTCCCGTGGCTGGCACCGATTTTGGTATTTCGCTCGCTCTGCAGACACGTGGGGGCATGAAAGCGGCATACCTATTTCCGAAGAGCCACCGCCAACTTTCCAGGTCTGGGCAGCAGGTGTGATGAACACAGAGGTCCCGGGAAGGGTGGAATGGCCCCGGACGTCAGAGTGAGATCGAATCCTTTGTACCTCTGTGGGTCTGACACGTCTGCAGTCTGGGGAGGGCAGAGAAGTTTTTGCATTCATTTTAATGTTCTCAGAAACTACGATAAAAACAGTGGCAGCGGACGGGATGAATGAGGAGAGCTGGGTAAACTGGCACTGTTTGCTGTCTCTGGTCTTTGTCATTCTTGACATCTTCGGGGAACTGTGTGGAAAGCACAGGGTGTTCACGCAAAATAAATAATGTCAAATGCAACTAAGGTACCGTGCACCGACCGCAAGCCGGCATTTATCCAGAGCTCTGAGCGTCTGTGAGATTTTAAGGAAAAGAAAGGAAGCTGGAAAAAAAAAAATTCAAATGAATCACAGACAAACCATCCCTAAAAGGTTGCTTTAATAATTGTGTGTGTGTGTTTTTTTTGTTGTTGTTGTCGTTGCCATGGAAGATAACTGGGATCCAAAATAATGAGCAAACACTGTCACACAGTCCTTTTCACAAAATCGCTTTGACTTTGGGGAAGGCAACTGTCATTAACGGGCAACCCGCACGTTAAAGCGAGGAGATTTCCTGGGATAACGGTCTGCTAAGGAAATGTAATGAGACCTATTTCTTGCCCTTCTTGCTGCAAACCGTTGCCTGGTACTTAACCAGCTTCTGCCCCTCGGCTGAAGCACGCCTGGTTGAAATTCATACGGCCTAGATTTACAATTTTTAAACGACCGGATGTATATATATATTTTTTTTCTATGCTCTCTGCAGACTTGGTGGACACCTGTTGTTTCTGGTTAGGAAAGGAAGAGATAATTGCGTGGCAGACTTCTTGAGTCACCATTTAACCGGCTGATTTCAGCCATAAATTGGACGGGGGAAGAAAAAAAAACAAAACAAAACTAGCAACAAAACCCAAAGACACATTCAAACAGATTTGCAACCGTAAAGTCTGTCTCCTTTATTATTTTAATTTTATTATGATTATTTTTTCGCTTTGTGTAACATACAAATGAGCTAGGCAAATCCTTCTGGGCTGACTGTTTGTGCTTTTTCCTGCCTGGCTATTCTGTAGCAATTATGTGAGGTGAATCGGTGTAAGTGTCAATTAGTTCAACCGTCGTGGAAGACAGTGTGGCGATTCCTCAAGGATCTAGAACTAGAAATGCCATTTGACCCAGCCATCCCATTACTGGGTATATACTCAAAGGGTTATAAATCATTCTACTATAAAGACACACACACAC
>CM052597.1:133613134-133630912 GCA_028551445.1 Miopithecus talapoin
TGCACTGGAGAGGGGACGTATGGAGAAGGCGTGCTGGAGAGGGGACGTATGGAGCAGGTGCACTGGAGAGGGGACGTATGGAGAGGTCCTACCCCAGCCTCCATCAAAGGAAGGGAGAAGTATTTTCGCCCTGGCGCTATTTACGCTTTGCCACGCCGTCCTCTGTCACTGGCCGTGGCCGAGACCACAGCCGAACGTTCACAGGCTGCAGAGAAAGCAGAAGCCGTGTGTGTGTGTGTGTGTGTGTGTGTGTGTGTGTGAGAGAGAGAGAGAGACATGACAGCCGGGCCTCTGAAGCGTGCCGTGGAAGACGCAGTTGTGAGAATGTCTGGCAATTAAAAATAATTGGGAAGCAGGTCTCGTTCAGCCCTTCGGAGAATGCCAGCGACGATATAATGATGTTTCATTAGACATGCCGTACACTGCACGCTCCGTATGGCACTCACAATTAAACAGAATCATAAAGGAGAGAGTGGCGGGAGGGGGGAAGAGAGAAACATTAAAAAAAAAAAAAAAAAAAACAAACCCAGCTCAGATTAGCAATGCATTTAATGGGTACTTCATTAGCTAATTGATTTCTTATTAGTTACAGGCAGTGGCCCGGCTCGGGGCTCTGCACACGCAATTAGCAGCATTTACACAATTACGCAGAAGCTCATTTCGTAGCCAAACGTTCCTGGAATCGATGGCGCCCGTGTGGCTTAGGGCAACTTCACTCACTTTATTTTATTTTTCTTGCTAATATTGGCTTAACCTTCAAATCAAAAATTCTCTTCCCCCCGTTCCCCGGGGGACCTCACCAGATTTAATCACCATGTTAAACGCAGAGAAAGAGGCCCACGTCATCCGATCAGAGCTGAGCTACCTTATTTTCAGCTGCTTTTATGGTTCTGGGGAAAAGCGAGCCCCCTTGTCCAGTGACAGGAATCTCCACACCAGGTGGATTTGCGCCTCACGTCCAAGGCCAGGAGGGTTTTGCACGTTGCACTTTGCAAAAATGAACAACTGGACGCCTGACCGCACCTATCTTTAAATCCTTCACGGAGGGTGTGCAGGGCTCTGACGTTCACGTGCTTCTCTCTCCACGGCACAGAAAGGGATTTCGTGTGGCGTCGGCCGCGGAGAAGCTGCTTGGACCTCAGGGGAGGATGATCCTTGGTTTTCTGGTTTCGGGGTTTTTCGTTTTATTTCTTTATTTACTTATTGATTTATTGATTACTTATTACTTATTGATTTTATGGATTTGTTAATGTATTTATTATTTATGTATTATTGTTTATTATTTATTTATTATATAATTGTTTATTATTTTATAATTATATAATTGTATATAATTATATTATTTTGTAATTATATATAATTATATTATAATTATATAGTTATATATTATATAATTTTATATATTATATAATTATATAATTTATATATTATAATAATATAATTTTATATAATACATAATTATATAATTATAAGTATATATATTATAAGTATATATATAATTATATATTATAAAATTATATATATATAAGTATATATATAATTATAATTATAAAATAATAAACAATTACATAATAAATAAATTGTTTATTATTTTATTTATTGATCATTTATTTATGTTTATATATTATTTAGTATTTGTTTATTATTTTATTTATTTATCTTTTTAATTCATTTATTTTTTTGAGACAGAGTCTCACCCTGTCCCCCCAGGCTGGAGTGCAGTGGCGCGGTCTCAGCTCACTGCAACCTCTGCCTCCTGGGTTCAAGCGATTCTCCTGCCTCAGCCTCCTGAGTAGCTGGAACTACAGGCACGCGCCACCATACCCGGCTAATTTTGTATTTTTAGTAGAGATGGGGTTTCTCCATGTTGGCCAAGCTGGTCTCGAATTCCTGACCTCAGGTCATCTACCCACCTCAGCCTCCCAAAGTGCTGGGATGACAGGCCTGAGCCACCGTGCCCGGCCTGTTTGTTTGTTTTTTAGAGACAGGGTGTGCTCTGTTGCCAAGACTGGAATGCAGTGATGTGATCACAGCTCACTGCAGACTCTACCTAACGTGCACAAGTGATCCTCCCACCCCAGCCTCCCGAGTTGCTGGGACTACAGGCACCATGCCTGGCTAATTTTTATTTTGGTAGAGATGGGATCTTGCTATGTTGCCCAGGCTGGGCTCAAAGTCCTGGGTTCAAGCAATCCTCTGGCCTCAGTCTCCCAAGTAGCTGGGACTACAGGCAGACACCACTACATCTAGTAACTTCCTTTTGTTATTTGTTTTTTGGGTTTTTTTGAGACGGAGTTTCACTCTTGTTGCCCGGCCGGACTGCAATGGCATGATCTCGGCTCACTGCAACCTCCGTCTCCCGGGTTCAAATGATTCTCCTGCCTCAGCCTCCTGAGTAACTGGAATCACAGGCGCCCGCTACCACGCCTGGCTAATTTTTGCATTTTTAGTAGAGATGCTGTTTCTCCATGTTGGCCAGGCTGGTCTTGAACTCCTGACCTCAGGTCATCCACCCACCTCGGCTCCCAAAGTGCTGAGATGACAGGCGTGAGCCACCGTGCCGGGCCTGTTCCTTTTGTTTTTAATTTTTCTAGAGATGGGGTCTTGCTGTGTTGCCCAGGCTGGTCTTCAACTCCTGGCCTCAAGCCATCCTCCCACCTCAGCCTCCTAGAGCGTTAGGATTATGGGTACGAGCCACTGTGCCCGGCCAGATGATGTTTTAAAATGACTGGTGGCTCACGCCTGTCATCCCAGCACTTTGGGAGGCTGAGTCAGGTGGATCACCTGAGTTCAGGAGTTTGAGACCAGCCTAACCAACGTGGAGAAACCCCGTCTCTACTAAAAATACAAAAATTAGCCAGGCGTGGTGGTGGGCGCCTGTCATACCAGCTACTCGGGAGGCTGAGGCAGGAGAATCGCTTGAACCTGAGAGGCGGAGGCTGCAGTGAGCCGAGATGGTGCCACTGCACTCCAGCCTGGGCGACAAGAGCAAGACTCCATCTCAAAACACAAAAATAAAAAACAAAAAACAACAATAAAAGAAAAAAGACACTGAGGGACAGTCAGGCTGAATTCTGCTCCCTGTCTCCTCAGACTCATATATTGAAAACCTGAGCTCCAGCATCTCAGAATGGGAGTGTATTTGGAGACAGGAGCATTAAAGACGTGATTCAGGTAAGATGAGGCCACTAGGCTGGACCCTGATCCAATAGGACTGGTGTCTTCTTTCACTTATTTTTCTTCTTCTTAATTTTTCCTCTTAAGACAGAGTCTCACTGTGTCGCCCAGGCTGGAGTGCAGTGGTATGATCTCAGCTCACTGCAACCTCCACCTCCCAGGTTCAAGCGATTCTCCCGCCTCAGCCTCCCAAGTAGCTGGGACTACAGGCACCTGCCACCATGTCCGGCTAATTTTTTTTTTTTTTTTTTTTTTTTGTATTTTTAGTAGAGACAGGGTTTCACCATGTTGGCCAGGCTGGTCTCGAAGTCCTGACCTCAAGTGATCTGCCCACCTCAGCCACCTAAAGTGCTGGGATTACAGCCTGGCCTTCTTTTTCTTAAATTTGGTTACTTTGAAACGTGAGCAGAGCTTGCTTCAGGCCCTGGTGGATCCTCATCAGAATGACCTGTGATCTTTTCATTCAGAGTTTTTCAACATATTTTTCTTCCTGAATAAAGGTACTGTTTTTCCTTTGTTTGTTTGTCTGGTTTTTTCCTTTCTTAACCATCACCAACATCTGTCTACACAACTCTTCATTTTGCAAAACTCAAACTCTGCCCCCATTAAACACAGACTCCGCACTCCCCCTCCTCCAGCCCCTGGAGCCTACCATTCTATTTCCTTTCTCTGTGATTTCGATGACTCTAGGGACCATCTGTGAGTGAAATCGTAAAATACTTGTCCTTTGGTAACTGGGTGATTTTACTGAGCATCAAATCTTTGAGGTTCATCCATGTGGGAGCAGGTGTTGAAACTTCCTTTCTTTTTGAGGCTAAATAATATTCCACCTTATGAATATATCACAGAAATATGTAATAATGTTCCATTGTATATCACAGAGATATTCCATCGTATGACTGTATTTAATAATATTCCATGGTATGGCTATATCACAGAGATACCCCACTGTATGACGATATTTAATAATACTCCATTGTATGGCTATATCACAGAGATACTCCGTTGTATAAATATATTCAATAATATTCCATTGTATGACTGTATCACAGAGACACTCCATTGTATGAATATATTTCATTGCGTTTATCCATCCACCCATCGATGGACACCTGGGTCGCTTCTCACCTTCTGAATGTTGCCGCTAATGCTGCCGTAAACATGTGTGTTACCAGTTGCAAATATTCTACAGGTTGGTCAGTTGTAAGAAAACGCATCTTTCTTTCACAAGTGCCATCCTTCCAGCAGACATACATTCTATTTTATCTAGTAGACACAAACAGGATCTGTTGGATAAGTCTTAAGGAACTCAAGTTTAGTTAATGGAGCTAAATCCAAGAAGATGGCCATCATCCCGCATTGATGGAGAAAGTCACAGCTAATGGCTCTAGACAGTCCGGCTTAGCCCATAAAGGCTCTGGGGCCAGGCAGGTACTAGAGGGAATGCCAGTCCTGACACTCTGTCGGGTTGCCCTCTTGGGCCTCTGTTGTCACTCTGAGAAAAACTGTCCCTGCCCAGCTGTTGCTCCTGAACCCAGAAGCCCAGAATTAACCCACCTGGCATGGAGCTGAGCTTCCAATCGAGAAGCTTGAGTAAACGAGAATAAGAGCTTATACTTTTATGAGTGAAGGGGCTGTTCGTTACGTACCAATAGCTGACTGCTACAAGCTAATTTGGAAGGCTCAGGGCTAGGCTCTTGGCTGGATGCAGGAACATTATACTCTAACCCCACCCTCTTGGAATCATGGCTAGGAAAACTAAGATATGCACATAAATTAGTAAGTTTGAGACACATTAAATGGCCAACCCTTGCCCATTTCTAATCTATGAAAAAGGCAATGTCATATCTTCCATCTAGTATTATTTAGATAGTAATCTAAATGTTATTAATAATCTTCAATATAATAATCTAAATATTATTAATAAGCTTCAATACAATAGTATTTAGATATTAATCAATTATTGAATGGTCAATTAATCAAGAAGCAATTATTAAATTAATAATTGTGGAACAATAATAATTAATATATTAATATTATTAACATATTAATCTAAATAATATTAATAATTTCCTTCAGTTTAATATTATGACACCTGAGTAAACAAGAATAAGAGCTTATCCTTTTATGAGTGAAGGGGCTGTTTGTTACGTACCAATAGCTGACTGCTACAAGCTAATTTGGAAGGCTCAGGGCTAGGCTCTTGGCTGCATACAGGAACATTATACTCTAACCCCACCCTCTTGGAATCATGGCTAGGAAAACTAAGATATGCACATAAATTAGTAAGTTTGAGACACATTAAATGGCCAACCCTTGCCCATTTCTAATCTATGAAAATGGCAATGTAGTATCTTCCATCTAATATTATTTAGATATTAATCTAAATATTATTATTACTCTTCAATATAATAATCTGAATATCAAAAATCTTCAACATAATCTAAATATTATTAATAAGCTTCAATACAACATTATTTAATCAGTTATTGAATGGTTAATTAATCAAGAAACAATTATTAAGTTAATAATTGTGGGACAATAATTTAATATTTAATATACTAATATTATTAAAATATTAATCTAAATAATATTAATAATCTCCTTCAGTTTAATATTATTTTAAAGAAACACACCTGCAGAAAACACATTAAATACATCCTCCTCATACATAGCCTCCCACATGTCTGTATTTATCAAGTAGAAAACAGTTGAAAACCACAATATATCATACCTATAATCCCAGCACTTTGGGAGGTCAAGGCTGGTGGATTATTCAAGGTCAGGAGTTAGAGACCAGCCTGGCCAACCTAGTGAAACCTGGTCTCTGCTAAAACTACAAAAATTAGCTGGGCGTGGTGGCTCTCGCCTGTAATCCCAGCCCCTCGGGTGACTGAGGCACAAGAATCGCTTGAACCTAGGAGGTGGAGGCTGCAGTGAGCTGAGATCGTACTCCCACACTCCAGCCTGGGCAACGGACTAAAACTCTGTCTGAAACAAACAAACAAAAAAACAAAAAATCCCCACAATATAGAGATTATTAATTTGCCATAGTGTCATGCTCTGTAACTGCAATGCTTCCAGAATCTGACACAGGAGGATGACTTGAGGCCAGGACTTTGAGACCAGCCTGGGCACCATAGCAAGACCCTATGTCTATAGAAAGTCAATAAATTACCTTTCTATGGTGATTTATTAGTGGCACATGCCTGTAGTCCCAGCTACTCGGGGTGCTGAAGGGGAAGGATGGTTTGAAGCCAGACGGTTGGAGCTGCAGTGAGCCGTGATCGTGCCACTGCACCCCAGCAATTTGAAAAATTATTTAATCCATCTGATCTTTGATGCTACACATTACAAAATACCCGCTGAGAGATTAAGCATCCCATCCAAGTAAAAAAAAAAAAAACAAAAAACCAAGCATCAGTGGCCGGGCACAGTGGCTCACGCCTGTAATCCCAGCATTTGGGAGGCCGAGGCAGGTGGATCACCTGAGGTCAGGAGTTCAAGACCATCCAACCTGATCACCATGGTGAAACCCCGTCTCTACTAAAAATACCAAAATTAGCCGGGTGTGGTGGTGCGTGCCTGTCATCCCAGCTACTTGGGAGGCTGAGGCAGGAGAATCGCTTGAACCCAGGAGACAGAGGTGGCAGTGAGGCGAGATCGCGCCATTGCACTCCAGCCTGGGCAACAAGAGTGAAACTGCATCTAAAAATAAAATAAAATAAAATAAAAGCAGACATCAGCCCTGAAAGAGGCCCTCAGCAAAAAAAACATCAACTAGTAGCAGTAAGGGATTGGCAGAATCTATAAAACAGAATTTTAGAAAGTCATTTACTGCACTCAGCTAAAAGGCACTATCATAAAAATCACCAATTAATATTAACTATTACAGAATGTTATAAAAATACACTTACTTTCCGTGAGTATGATATTGGATACTTCCAAAGTTTTGATAAATACTGGTTGGATGGAAAATCTGATTATTTGATAGACAATCCCAATTAAACTCACATTTTCAGATGAAAAAAAAAAATGCGTCTAAGCTACGGAAAGTCTCGCTGTCTTCGCTCCTGAAATCTTTACACAGTTAATTTACTCAGTCTTGGGTTAAGAGCCCAAGCTAAGACAAATTTCTGCCTAAATTGTGAATTTATGAGATCCCCATTAATGAAGTTTTATTGAAGAGACATCCCGTTCCTGATATAATTTTAATGTCATCATCATCAATTATCTTCCTAGTTTCATAGCCCAAACCTTGCAAAATTTATTTCCATCAAATGAAACAAAAGTCACACACACACACACACACACACACACACACACACACACACACACACACAATTCATTAAGAGGGGCAGAGATAAAATCATTACACACCATCCATCTGGAGAAGTTGAGCCAATGTGTGTATTCTTTAAGGATCACACCTATATTTTATTTTATTTTATTTTATTTTATTTTATTTTATTTTATTTTTATTTTATTTTTTGAGTTGGAGTTTCGCTCTTATTACCCAGGCCGGAGTGCAGTGGCACCATCTCGGCTCACTACAACCTCCGCCTCCTGGGTTCAAGCGATTCTTCTGCCTCAGCCTCCCGAGTAGCTGGTATTACAGGCACCTGCCACCAAGCCTGGCTAATTTTGTATTTTTAGTAGAGATGGGGTTTCACCATGTTGGCCAGGCTGGTCTCCAACCTCTGACCTCAGGTAATCCACCCGCCTCGGCCTCCCAAAGTGCTAGGATGACAGGCGTGAGCCACTGGGCCTGGCTGATCACATGTATTTTTAAAGAGAGGGAAATAAAACCAGTATTGTTTTGATTTCCTTCCCTGGTCTTTGTCCCCTCCTGGAAGATAAGAAAACGCTTTACATCCTCTCGGTCTTCATTGTCTACTGTAGACTTGCTAACGCACAGACAAGGCGGCCCTACATCTTCATAGCTCTCAAATCATGGATTGTAAAATAGCTTCGAGAAACGGGAAGGCAGGCTGTGTCCAGTCACCAAGGATAAACCTGGAGGATAAATTTATTTATTTTGAGACAGAGTCTCACCTGTCGCCCAGGCTGGAGTGCAGTGGTGCAATCAATGTCAGCTCACTGCAAGCTCTGCCTCCCGGGTTCAAGCCATTCTCCTGCCTCAGCCTCCCAAGTAGCTGGGACTACAGGTGCCCACCACCACACCCGGCTACTTTTTCTAGTTTTAGTAGAGACGGGGTTTCACCGTGTTGATGAATGGTCTCGATCTCCTGACCTCGTGATCCGCCCACCTCGGCCTCCCAAAGATCTGGGATTACAGGCATGAACCACCGCGCCCGGCCTAATTTTGTATTTTTAGTAGAGATGGGGTTTCACCATGTTGTCCAGGCTGGTCTCGAACTCCTGACCTCAGTCGATCGGCCCACCTCAGCCTCTCGAAGTGAGATTACAGGCGTGAGCCACCACGCCTGACCTGTGCTGTCTTTTCATTTGCATTTTTTTTTGAGATGGAGTTTCCCTCTAGTCGCCCAGGCTGGAGTGCAGTGGCGCAGTCTCGGCTCACTGCAACCTCCACCTCCCAGGTTTAAGCAGTTCTCTTGCCTCAGCCTCCCAAGTAGCTGGGATGACAGCTACCACCACCAGCTAATTTATTATTATTATTATTATTTTATTATTATTTATTTATTATGTATTTAGTATATATTTAATTAATATATATTATATTTATATATTATATATATTTTATATGTAATAAATAATATATAAATAATATATAAATACATAAATACATAATAATATATAAATATATAATATATTTAATACTTATTTATATATATAATATATTATATATAAATATATAATATACAAATATATACAAATATATTATATATTTTTAATATTTTATATAAATATTACATATTTACATTATACATTAAATATTACATTATATATTATTTAATTTAATTATATAATTTAATTATGTAATAATAAATATATATTAATTTTATATAAAATATTATATAAATATTAAATATTATATATAAATATTATATAAATATTATATATTTATTTTATTTTATTCATATATTATATTATATTTATATAAATATATAATATAAATTTAATTAACATTTATTATATATTAAATATTATTAAATAATGATAATATTATTTTATTATTATTTTATTATTTTTGTATTTTTAGTAGGGACAGGGTTTCGCCATGTTGGCCAGGCTGGATGCAAACTCCCGGATTCAGGTGATTCACCTGCCTCAGCCTTCCAAAGTGCTGCGATTACAGGCATGAGCCACCGCACCTGGCCTGGATAGCATTTTTAATTTTACCTTGTCCTGAAGAGCTTCGTGTTCCTCTCACTACTTTGAAGCTTGCTTCTGGGATTCTGTGAGGTCACCTGGAGGTCGTCTGAGCCCTTCAGGTCTTGCTTTCATTTTGTTGTGATGAAGGGCGATGTTCAATTTGGGATTAATTTCTCCAAGCTACTGAGGAAAGGTCATCCTCACTATCCTACGTCACGCCCTGTGAATCATGGAAGTTTTCCAACGAGAACAGGCACTTTCTGAGCCTTGTACAAGCGCTGGTCACTGGTTCCTCCTCCCACAGCTGCTTTCTGGTGGTTCCTTCCCTGACCGTGAATAATTTCCTCATAGACACATGTCAATCTGTTCTCAGCTGAACTCCCTCTAGGTGGACCTTCTGCAGAAGGTCTCCATGCTTCTTTCTCCAAGTGGCTCCCTCCCATCTGCTGCCTTGTCCTGTGAACTCTTGCTGCCTTGGTCTCCCCAGGCCCTCAGCTCCACCTTCTCAACTCAAGGGGTCTTCCAGGTTCCATCTGAGTTGCTGCTCCTTGTACAGCTGCCTACACAATCTCTCCGGCAGCAAGCTGGGTGACCACAGGGCATTAGTTTTCCATCTCTCAGAGATCGTGGTCGTTGCCTCATATCCAGGGTCTTGAACACCATCGTTTCATGTGTTTTGCCCAGTGGAAGATAATTCTGATCTCTGTGAATTCATGTTGGTCAAAAGCAGAAGCATGCATCCATCTACCTACCATTCTATCTACCATTCTATCTACCATTCTATCTAGCTATCTATCTATCTATCTATCTATCTATCTATCTATCTATCTATCTATCATCTGTCTATCTATCTATCTACCTATCTACCAAGCATCTTATCTGTCATATTCTCTATCTACCTATTATCCCTCTACCTATCTACCTACCTACCAATCATGTTTCTACCTATGTATCATATTCTCTATCTATCATATATCTACTTATTTACCAGTCATCTTATCTATCCGTCATATTCTCTGTATACCTATCTATCGATCCATCTACCTACCAATCATCTGTATCCATCCATCTATCTATCTATCTATCTATCTATCTATCTATCTATCTATCTATCCATCTATTTATGTGTCTGTGTAGTCTATCTATCTATCTATCTATCTATCTATCTATCTATCTATCTATCATCTTCTCTATGTATCATATTCTCTATCTACATGTCTCTCTACCTACCAGTCAGCTTATCTATCAACCATATTCTCTATCTATCTATGTATCTATCTATTTATCTATTATCTATCGTGTATCAATAGATCATCTATCTGTCATCTATCTATCTATCTATCTATCTATCTATCTATCTATCTATCTTTCTATCTATCTATCATCTTCTCTCTTATTCTCTATCTACCTATCTCTCTGCCTACCAATCAGCTTATCTATCAACCATATTCTCTATCTATCTATGTATCTATCTATCTATTATCTATCATGTACCAATAGATCATCTGTCATCTATCTATCTATCTATCTATCTATCTATCTATCTATCTATCTATCATCTTCTCTATTGTATTCTGTATCTACCTATCTCTCTCCTTACTGATCGGCTTATCTATCAACCATATTCTCTATCTATCTATTATCTATCTATCTATCTATCTATCTATCTATCTATCTATCTAACTATCTATCAATCATCATCATCATCTTCTCTATGTATCATATTCTCTATCTACGTATCTCTGTAGCTAGCAATCAGCTTATCTATCAACCATATTCTCTAAGTATGTATGTATGTATGTATCTATCTATCTATCTATCTATTTATCTATCATCTTATCTATTATCTATCCACCTGTCTTCCTATCTATCTAAAACTCTATGTTTAAAACCCTGACTTCTAAAAACATTATAATAGACACTATTTAATGAACACCCATTGTATGCCACCCTTTGCTTATCTTCTTTTTCTTCATGCCCATTTTGAAAGATACATGTTATCCCTGTTTTGCAAAGTGATGTTCAGAAATAAATGATTTGACAACAGTCACACTGGCCAATAAACCCTTCAGCCTGATTCAGTCTCGAAGCTTTCTGAGGATGAAGATAGCTTTACCACCCCATTGGTTTACCAAGTAGGGATAATGTCAGGGTACTTGTTTGCTTGTTTGTTTGTTTGAGGCAGAGTCTCACTTTGTCATCCCAGCCTGGAGTGCGATGGTGGGATCTCGACTCATGCAACCTCTGCCTCCCGGGTTCAAGCAGTTCTCCTGCTTCAGCCTCCCAGGTAGCTGGGAGTACAGGCACCTACCACCATACCTGGATAGTGTTTGTGTTTTTAGTAGAGAGGGGGTGTCACCGTGTTGGCCAGGCTGGTCTGAAACTCCTGACCTCAGGTGATCCTCCAGCCTCGGCCTCCCAAAGTGCTGGGATTACAGGCGTGAGCCACCGTGCCCGGCCGAAGGTACATGTTGAAAATGCAGATTCCCTTAGATGTTGGTGTGCATGCACGTGTGTGCCTGCCTGCATGTGTGTGTGACTATAAAGAAATAGAAAGATAAAAAATTGGGGCAGGAGATAGCACTAGTCTCTATCTTGAACGTGATGCTGTTTACATGTTTCAAAAACTGTGTTCAAATTCATAGAACCGCACATCACGAAACTCAATTTTATAGTATGATAATTGAAAATGTAAAGTTTTCGAAAATGTTAAAAAAAGATGCAGATTCCTAACTCCTATTCCAAGCCTCCTGAAACATAATCTCTCTTTTAAACAAGATGCCTCGTAATGGACACAGATCCCAAGAATGTAAAGTCTTATTTTCCGTTCTTCAGAAGGTGAATGTCTGCATTATATAATCTATAATATACAATATATTATTATATTATTATTATATTATATAATAATTATATTATTATATAAATAATATATAATATATAAATAATATAGAATATGTAAATAATATATAATATATAATATATAAAATATAAATATTATATTTATATATAATATAATATACAAACAATATATAATATATAAATATTATATTTATATATAATATAATATACAAATAATCTATAATATATAAATATTATGTTTATATATAATATAATATATAAAATATAAATATTATATTTATATATAATATAATATACAAATAACACATAATATATAAATATTGTATTATATATAATATATAAATATTATATTATATATAAATATTATATATAATATAATATATAAATATTATATAATATATAAATGATATATAAATATATAAATGTAATTATTTTATTATTATATTATATTATAACATATAATATATTATATATTTATATTATAGATCTATTATATATTATAGATAAAGTATAATATATATAATTATAGACTGTATAATTACATATATAATTATATGTTATAATTAGACTGTGTCTTGTCTCTACTGCCTTGTAAGACTCCCCCAGCTGCCTATTTTAGTGAATTTTTTTTTTTACCTACATGCATTCTTCCCAGCTTCAGTGAAAGATGCAAAACGTGTATTTGTAAATTAACTTTTCTGACACTCCACCCTCAGTGCAATTTTATCCACCCTCACTAACATTGTTTCTCCGCTAAGTACGATTTTATCCACAGCCATCCTTCCACGGTTTTTGCCATGTGGCAGCTTTTTTTTTTATCAAAAGAACACCTTTCATGTCAAATAAATAAACCATCGAGTATCACGGTTGTCCAGATTCCTGTTCAGTTTTACAAAGCTTCTTTAAATTGGTGCCTCCCAGCCTTTCTCCAGGCATTTTCTTTCTACGACGGGTTGGATGTACACGGATCAGACGGAGAGCGGAGGGAGGAGGAGGCCTAGCACAGTGACACGAGGTAATACAGAGTCTGCGGCTGCACCCTGCCAACACCCTGGTGAAAATCGATATTCCTCTTACTGGTTCTGCAACTTGGAATGAGGTGTTTCCAACGAAGGCACTGTTGACCTTTGGGGCCAGGTAATTCACCGTGTTGGGATCTGTCTCACATACTGTAGGATACTGAACCGTGTCCCTGAGCTCTACCCACTAAGAAGCTAGTGGTGTCTACCACCTCCTCCCTGCTCGTGATAACCAGAAATGTCTTCAGTCATTGCACAATGTCACCCACGGGGCAGAATTCGGACCCAATCTTTTTTTTTTGGACACAGAGTCTCACTCTGCCCCCCAGGCTGGAGTGCAAAGGCACAGTCTCAGCTCACTGCAACCTCCGCCTCCCAGGTTCAAGCCATTGTCCTGCCTCAGCCTCCTGGGTAGCTGGGATGACAGGTGCCTGCCACCACGCCTGGCTAATCTTTTTGTATTTTTAGGGGAGATGGGGTTTCACCGTCTTCACCAGGAGGGTCTCGATCTCCCGATCTCGTGATCTGCCCACCTCAGCCTCCCGAAGTGCTGGGATGACCGGCGTGAGCCACCGCGCCCGGCCTCGGACTTCAATGTTTCTTCACTCTTCTCATGTCCAGAAAAGACAGCAAAGACATAATTAGCATTAACTTTGAGATTACCAATACATTTTAGTGAATAAGCAAATCTGAAAATACAGAGTGTGTCCACAATGAGGAAGTATTGAATTCCTGAAGACTACAGGGCCCTAAAACATTACTATGTAATGGGATCCCTAATATTGTCTCTCTCATGTGAGTAGGGGCTGCCCTCATTGTGGTCTGATTGCAGGGGTCCTTCCCAAATTCTTGTGTTGAACTCTTCACCCCCAGGTGATGGTGTTAACAGGTGGGGCCTTTGAGGTGTGATGAGGTCATGAGAGCCTTCTGAATGGGATTAGTGCCCTTAGAAAAGGGATCCTAGAAAGCTCCCTTGTTCCTTCCACCATGTGAGGACACACCAAGAAGTCACCGTCTATGAAACAGGATAGGTAAGTGGGTGGATGGACGAGTGAATGGATGGATGGAAGAGAGGACAAATGGATGGATGATGGATGGGTGACAGGGTGAAGTAAAGGTTGTGTAGATGGATAGATGGTTGGATGGATAGATGAATGCATGACGGATGAGCAGATGAATGGATGGATGAATGGATGGATGGATGGATGGGTGGATGGATGGATGGAAGAGTGGACAGAAGGATGGGTGAGTTGGTGGATTAACGGTTGTATAGATGGCTGGATGGATAGATGGATGGATGAGCAGATGTGTGAATGGATGGATGGATGGATGAATGGATGGATAGATGGACGGATGGGTGGATGCTTAACTGGATGGGTGGATGGATGGTTGGGTGGATTAATGGATGATGGATGATGGATGAGTGAATGGGTGGATGGGTGGTTAGATAGATGATAAATGGGAGTGGGTGGACGGATGGGTGGTAGATAGATGGATGAGTGGATGGAAGGTTACTTGATAGATGGGTGGATGGGTGGATCAGTGGGCAGATGGATGAGTGGATGAATGGCTGGATAGGTGTGTAGATGGGTGTATGAGTAGACGGATGGATGACGGATGGGATGATGGATGATGAATGAGTGGATAGGTGTATGAATGGATGAATGGGTGAATGGGTGGATGGATGGGTGGATGAGTGGATCAATGGGCAGATGGATGAGTGGATGAATGGTTAGATGGATGGATGGATGTGTGTATGAGTAGATAGGTGGATGAAAAACGAATGAGTGGATAAATGGATTGGTGGGTGGATGGATGGATGGATGGGTATATGAGCAGATGCATGGATGATGGATAAATAGATGGATGGATGAAGGATGAGTTAAGGAGTGGGTAGATGGATGGGTGGGTGGATGGATGGATGGAAGATGGATGGATGGATGGGTATATGAGTAGATGGATGGATGATGGATGGATAGATGGATGGATGATGGATGAGTTAATGGGTGGATAGATGGATGGACAGATGGGTGGATGCATGGATGGATGGGTGGATGGATGGTGGGTGGGTGGGTAGGTGAATGAGTGGATGGCTGGGTGGGTAAATGAGTGGATGGATGAATGGGTGTACAGATAAGTGGATGGGTGGATTAGTAGATGGAGGGATGGATGTGTTTGTGAATGGAAAGACGGATGAATGGATAAATGGAAAGATGGATGAATGGATAAGTAGGTGGGTGGGTGGTTGTATGAATGAATAGATGGACGGATAGGTGGGTGTGTGAATGAATAGCTGGATGGGTCTGTGGATGAACGGAGGGATAGATGAGTAGATAAGTCCAGACATTCTTTAACAAAAATGATTTTTACTCTATGTGTTCCCGTTCACTCTGCCTTCGCCTCGTCATCTTCAAAGACAATATATTAGTTTTTCTGACATTCAAGAAATTATTTTAGAAATGTGCTTTGGGGACAACATAGACACATCTCATTTCTTATCCACTCCCCAGAGATAACTGCCGTGGTCACTTAATGTCCTTCCAGAACATTTTCCGCACATTTAGACACATTTGGACCTGTTGTGGCACCTGTGTGACTTGTGAAAACATTCAGAGTGTCCCGTCGTACTGTAGTATGGAGATTCTTCAAGTTGCTTTTGTCACTCAGCAACCTGTGTTGGAGATATGCCCTAGCCACACACAGAGGCTCACTTTCTGCATTTTATCTGTTCGATGTCATCCACAGGATGGATCCCTCAGGTTCCCCATTGGGCGAACAATTAAACTCTACCCGTTTCTCTGCTGTCACAGCCTTTGCTGCAACAAGCATTTCTTCCTCATACTATGTGGTGCCTGAGTATGACAGTTTCTCCAGGGTAGATACTTAGAAGTGGGATTGTCTGGTCAGAAGAAAACGTGCATTTAATTGTCGTGGACAGCACTGACTTTCCCTCCAATCTGTGGGTCCAATTTCCCGCTCCCACATGAGGAGATAATTGCCTGACATCCTGCAACCACTTGCCACGATCACACTTTGCAATGTTTTCACTGTTATAGGCAATTGTGCAATCATGTGCTCTTTTCGTTTGAACTTGTGAAAGTTTATTATAGAGAGCAAAAGGCAGAGAACTGTCATAAAAAAGACAAATAATGGTGTGCGTTACTAGTTATTCCTGTAAGGAAATGAACAGGGGAAACAGTGTAGGAAATGCTACTTGTGATGATGATATTGCAATGGATTGAATACTTACCATGTGCAGTGACACAGTCTTGTCTCTACTGCCTTGTAAGGCTCTCCCAGCTGCCTGCACTCCCTATAGTGTTGCTAACATGGTGCTTTTACACAGTCATATATATATATATATATAATATTAAAAAATATATTTTATAGATAATATATAATTACATGTAGTATCTACATTTTATAATTATCTACAATATATAATTACAATACAATATATAAGTATCTACTATATATAATTACATGTAGTATCTATATATTTATATATAATGTTATATAATATTTACATATGATATAATATATGATATACAGTATAATATAATATGTTATATGAATATATATTATATAATAGATATATTATATATTGTATATTATACATATGAATATTATAACTATATTATATATTAATACACATCATAGATTATAGATTATATACATTATATACAGTGTAGATCATAGATCACACACATTGAAGATTATATACATTATATTATAGATTATATACATTATACAACGCATATAATATATAATGTATAATATGCAATTATATAATATATTATTATTATTATTTTTTTTTTTTTTGAGACGGAGTCTTGCTCTCTCTCCCAGGGTGGAGTGCAGTGGCCAGATCTCAGCTCACTGCAAGCTCCGCCTCCCGGGTTTACGCCATTCTCCTGCCTCAGCCTCCTGAGTAGCTGGGACTACAGGCGCCGCCACCACGCCCGGCTAGTTTTTTGTATTTTTAGTAGAGACGGGGTTTCACCGTGTTAGCCAGGATGGTCTCGATCTCCTGACCTCGTGATCCGCCCGTCTCGGCCTCCCAAAGTGCTGGGATTACAGGCTTGAGCCACCGTGCCCGGCTATAATATATTATATAATGTATATAATGCATATGATGTATATGATGTACATATAATATAATATAATATTATATATTATTATATAATTAGTATAATATCATATATAATATATAATGTATATTACATATAATATACATTATATGCATTATATACATAATATGCATTATGTACATACATTAATGTATATTGCACAACATACATTATACACATTATGTAATATACATCATACACATTATATAATATACATAATAGACATTATTTATGTTATATATAATATAGATTATATAGATCATATACATTGTATATATGTATATTATATAGTAGAT
>CM052597.1:133647159-133658927 GCA_028551445.1 Miopithecus talapoin
TCCCTCCCTCCCTTCCTTCCTTCCTTCCTCTCTTTCTTTTTAAGTCAAAGCAAGTTTATTAACAAAGTGAAGGAATAAAACAATGGCTACTCCCTAGGCAGAGTAGCCCTGAGGGCTGCTGATCGGCTATTTTTATGTCTGATCCTATTCATTTATTTATTTATTGGAGACAGAGTCTCGTTCTGTGGCCCAGGCTGGAGTGCAGGGGTGCGATCTCGGCTCACTGCAACCTCCGCCTTCCGGGTTCAAGCCATTCTCCTGCCTCAGCCTCCTGAGTAGCTGGGATGACAGGCACCTGCCACCACACCCAGCTAATTTATTTTTTATTTTTTATTTTTTATTTTTATTTTTTTTAGTAGAGACAGGGTTTCACTATGTTGGCCAGGCTGGTCTCGAACAGCCACCCTGAGATGACATATGCTGAGATAACAGGCTTGAGCCACCGCCCCCAGCCCATCCTCTATTATTTTAAATTCTATTTGTATTCTTGATCTTCCCATCATTAGTGGCTCTTTGGGGACTCAGAACCCATGAAATCAAGAGAATTTCTCTCGTCTTTCACCCAGGAAAGTTGTCCCATGTGTTTGGAGGAGGTAAGACCGGAGATATCTTTCTTGCAGGAGGGAGAGGATTCCAAGAACAGAGAGATTGAAATGATTTTCCCGAGACGGGCAATTGTTTCTTTCCTCCTCTCAGACGCCCGTCCCGCGAGGCGAAGCTGAAGCTGCTTCATTTTCTTCAGAGAGAATGACCGGAATGTTCCGGAAAAGCCAAAACGTCCACACTTTTCCAGGACTGGGGAGGAAGCAGATCCACAGCCATTGAATTGAACTGAACACTTGTGTCCCTGCGTCTCCTTTGCCGCCCCCACCCTGGGAGCCCGTGTGAAGCTTCTCCAGTGACCTCATTACCAAAGGCAAAAACTGGTTAATCGCCCTCAGTGGACCTCATATGCTCTGGGAATTATGGCTTGTGGAGATCTCATCGGAATTGTCAGCTCATCTAGCCACAGCCAAATCCACAAGTCCCCGGGGGAATACAGGTCAAAAAAACACACCGGAATTAGAGAAAAATCGTGTTGTCATCTCTGCACCATACGAGGCCAGACACGCCCTGTTTCCAGGAATGACATTATACAGCACCCCCCTCCTTTCTGTTGAGGGGGGAGACTATTATCCTCTAAAAGGTGCCACGAAGAATATTCAGAAAGGGTAAAATGACCACATGAAAAGGAATGAAGGCGTATAGAAAGGCCCCATTAAAAAAAAAAAAAAATTCTAAATGCTGGAGACGGTGGGGTGGCCCATGGTCAGTCTCTGCACATTTTCTCTGGATCTGACAGAGACCCAGTTCCGTCACCTCCAGGGCACCGCGAAAGGCCCGTATTTCCACAGGTCTGTCTTTTTAATTGCTCGCCAGAGCTCTGTGGAAGATGATAGAATAAGGCCAGATTGTGCGTCCCGTGGTGCTGACGTTAATGACTGGGGTACGTGCGTGTGTGTTCTCCGAAATTAAAAGGAGGAAAGTGAGACCTCAGATTCTATCTTTCCATTCGAGTCACATGTCCGGAATAGGGAAATCTATTGGGGTAGAGGGTGGAACAGTAGGTTCTTGGGACTGGGGGGAACCAGGATGGGAGAACTAGGCAAGGAGGATCTGACGACAGGAGCTCAGCTTCTTTGGGAGGTGATAAAGATGTCCTAAAAGTGGCTCTGATGACCGTTGCTGAACTCTGCGAATATAATAAAACCTATAGAATTGTGTGCCTTAAATAGATGCATCGGATGATATGTCGGTTACAGCCGGACAAACCTGCTTCAAAGAAAAAGAAGGCAGATTGTGAGATACACATAATAAATGGAAGCAAAGCAAATGACAATTATTTTTAAATTTATTTTTTATTTTAAATTTGTTTTATTTTATTTTATTTTAATTTTATTTTAAATTTATTTTTATAGAGATGGGGAGTCTAGCTATGTGGCCCGGGCTGGTCTCAAACTTGTGGCCTCAAGGAATCCTCCAGTCTTAGCCTCCAGAAGTGCTGAGACCACAGATGGAAGTCACCGGCGTAACCATCCATACAACTTTTTTTTTTTTTAATGTGACACTATAAAATTATGAGGACAAATAAGTGAAAAACTAAAGTAGGAAATCTGTACTTGTGATTGTTTTAAAAGTGTATTCATTGGCCGGGTGTGGTGTCTCATGCCTGTCATCCCAGCACTTTGGGAGCTGGAGGCGGGTAGATCACATGACATCAGGAGTTCAAGACCAGCCTGGCCAACATGGTGAAAGCCCATCTCTGATAAAAATAGAAAAGTCAGCAGGGCATGGTGGTGGATGTCTGTAATTGCAGCTACTCAGGAGGCTGAGGCAGAAGAATCGCTTGAACCCAGGAGGTGGAGATTGCAGTGAGCCGAGATCACGCCACTGCTCTCTAGCCTGGGTGACAGAGCAAGACTCCATCCAAAAAATAAATAAATAAATAAAAAATAACCTAATGATGAAATACTGCAGGGAAGAACGTGCCACAATTCCTGGCAATGGCCAAAGCTGGGTATAAGCTATTGCAAACAACCATGATGATTACATCTCTCGTGTAGGGTTCGATTGAGACACATTCTATGCTCCTTGATTTGATCGGAAGTTACCTTGGTTCCTTTGGCGACTTGGAGGTAAAACAGTGTCCCTGGGGACAAAACTCGTCTTCACATCTCTAGTATCAAGCTTCAGTGACCTGCTTCAGAAACATTTCTGGGCTACAGCACAAGGTTGGACAAGCCCAACGACAGAGGAGATCCACAAAGGGTGCCTTGACGGGTCCCTCCATGGGGTCTAATGAGGTCATCTTCTTCTCTTGAGTGAAGAGAAGAACTGCAGAGAGAGAGAGAGAGAGAGAGATCATGGGGCAGTTCCCCCATGCTGTTCTCACGATAAATGGGTCAACTCTTACACCTCTTTCCTCTGGTGTAAAACAAGGCTGGGGAACAGGCAGAGAGAACTGGGGTGTTGGAGTAGCATTGACGCATTGACCTTCCTTCTTCATCCCTCTATAATTTTTTTTTTTTTGAGATGGAGTCTCGCTCTGTCGCCCAGGCTGGAGTGCAGTGGCGTGATCTCGGCTCACTGCAAGCTCCACCTCCCGGGTTCACGCCATTCTCCTGCCTCAGCCTCCCGAGTAGCTGGGACTACAGGCGCCGCCACCTCGCCTGGCTAATTTTTTGTATTTTTAGTAGAGATGGGGTTTCACCGTGTTAGCCAGGATGGTCTCGATCTCCTGACCTCGTGATCCACCCGCCTCAGCCTCCCAAAGTGCTGGGATGACAGGCGTGAGCCACCGCGCCCGGCCTATCATCTCTTCTTGTGCAGCAATAGGAAAACAAAAATGACATTTCCCATCTCCCGTGATCCCAGAATCTTGGACAAACTTTGCTTGACAGTCAGCAAGGATGGGAGTTGAAGCCATCTCCAAGTGTCCCTCCGCAAGTCTATGATCACCTGAAAGTTTCAAATGCAACTTTGTTTGGGAAAAGCAATTTGGCAAATGTCATTAAGTGAAAGATCTAGGGATGAGATCATCCTGGAATGGGGTGGGTCCTAGATCAAATGACAGGAGATCCGCCCACCTCGGCCTCCCAAAGTGCTGGGATTACAGGCGTGAGCCACCACACCTGGCCTATCATTGATTTAATGATTGATGCGGTTTGGCTCTCTGTCCCCACCCAAATCTCATCTTAAATTGTGATTCCCACATGTCCAGGGAGGGACCTTGTGGGAGGTGATTAGATCACAGGGGCAGTTTTCATCATGCTGTTCTCACGAAAAATGAGTCAATTCTCAGGAGAGATGATGGTTTTAAACTGTGGCACTTCTTTGCTTTCTTGCTCTCTCTCTCCTGGGTGGTTACGAGCAATAGAAGTGACGACAAAATTGATGACTTGTCATTTCCAAGATGAAGTTACCTGTGGATTCCTGGTTTCCTCTCTCTCTCTTCTCTCTCTATCAGCTTTTCTCTCAATCTGTCTAGCAACCTCCCTCTCTGTCAAGCTCTCTCTCTCTCTCAGTCTCATTCTCAATTTCTTTCACTCAATCTCTTTCTAAGCTTCTCTCCCTCAATTTCTCTTTCACGACTTCTCTCTCTCCATCTCTCTCTCTCAATCTCCCTCTCTCAATCTCTATTTTAGTCTCCCTGTCTCTCATACTCTGTTTCTCTCTGTCTCTGCCCTTGCTCTGGGGATAGCAAGTTTTCATGTCGTAAGTTCTCCTGTACAGAGGTCTGCATGATAAGGAACTGACCACCTTTGGGCAACATGAGTGAGTTTGGAAGTGTGCCTTTCCCCAGTTGAGCCTTCAAATGAGATCCCAACCCTGGAGGACACAGTGACAGTAACCTGCCAGGAACTGTGAACCAGACGCACCCAGCCAAGCTGCTCCCAGACTCCCAACTCAACAAAACCATAAGATAATAAATGCATGTTGTTTTAAGCTGCTAATTTGGGGATCACAAGTGACTCATACAGTTTCTTTGAAATTGATTTCCACCTCCATCACCATCCTCATTCCATAAATTCGCTCTATGTGCATTACTGACCTGCAGTGGGAGTTTTGGAGAAGTGGACGACCCGCTCTTATCTGCCACTTTGCAGCAAGCAGCCTCAAACGTTCGGGATCTCTTTCCTGACCTTCCACCCCACATTGTTGGCTGCCTCCCTGGTTCTAGATCTTTGGATTCACGCCGTGAACCTGAAAATGCTCCTCACCCCGGACTGGCACCTGGGCACGGTCACACGCGTCTGTGTGAAGAGACCACCAAACAGGCTTTGTGTGAGCAATAAAGTGTTTTAATCACCTGGGTGCCGGCGAGCTGAGTCAGAAAAGAGAGTCAGCAAAGGGAGGTGGGATTATCATGAGTTTGGGATGGGCGGTGGAGTTAAGAGGAATTTTTTGTGGGCAGGAGTTGGATCTTACAAATTACATTCTCAAGGGTGGGGAGGATATTACCAAGTACCTTCTCAAGGGTGGGGAGGATATTACCAAGTACCTTCTCAAGGGTGGGGGAGGATATTACAAATTACATTCTCAAGGGTGGGGGAGGATATTACAAAGTACATTCTCAAGGGTGGGAAGGATATTACAAATTACATTCTCAAGGGTGGGGAGGATATTACAAAGTACATTCTCAAGGGTGGGGAGGATATTACAAAGTACATTCTCAAGGGTGGGGGAGGATATTACAAAGTACATTCTCAAGGGTGGGGGAGGATATTACAAAGTACATTCTCAAGGGTGGGAAGGATATTACAAATTACATTCTCAAGGGTAGGGTAGCATATTACAAAGAACCTTCTCAAGGGTGGGAGAGGATATTACAAAGTACCTTCTCAAGGGTGGGGAGGATATTACAAAGTACCTTCTCAAGGGTGGGGAGGATATTACAAAGAACCTTCTCAAGAGTGGGGGAGGATATTACAAAGTACCTTCTCAAGGGTGGGCGAGGATATTATAAAGTACCTTCTCAAGGGTGGGAGAATATCACAAAGTCCATTATTGCAAGGGAAGGGAGCATATATTGTTACAAAGTCAGTTAATCAGTAGCGGTGGGGCAGAAACAAATCGCAATGGTGGAACGTCATCAGTTAAGGCAGGAACTGGCTCTTTTCACTTCTTGTGTGGCTCTTCAGTTGCTTCAGGCCATCTGGATGTATCCGTGCAGGTCACAGGGGATAGGATGGCTGAGCTTGGGCTCAGAGGCCTGACAGACACTGCTTGCTCATCGATGAGTCTCCTTTGGGGCTCACTTCCAGGACTCCCTCGGTTGGGAATTTGGCTGCCTCAAGGGCTCACACTGGGCAAATACAAACATCTACATGAACCTGCTCTGGTCCCTCTAACAAAGTCCCACCCACCGTGTAGGTTAGACGACAGAATTTTATTCTCTCCCAGTTCTGGAAGCCGGAAGTCTGAGATCAAGGTGTCGGAAGAGTTGACTCCTCCTGGAGGCTCTGAGGGAGACGCCTCCAGAAGGAGGAGCTGACTATCGTTGGCCAACACCACATGATAGCAACCTGCTGAGAACCAGGAACCAGAGGCACCTATCCAACCAAGAGGCACCTGCTCCAGCCTCTTCTCCAGCTCCTGCTGCTTTGCAGGGCATCCCTGGGGAGGTCCTCGTCTTGTAAATGTGTTGTGTAGCTCTCCGTCTGAATGAGGCGTCACTTGCATTCTCCACCTGCTTTGCGGCCTCTCAGGAGAGCTGCTCACCTGTCCTCCCTGCCCTGCTCATTGCTCTGTTGCCACCCAAACCAGTGTCCTGCGAGGCTCCCCGAAAGCTGGTCCCTACCAACCCCGGTTGCCTCTTATTTCTTGCAACAAGCCCACCCTTTCGCCTCGCTGGCAAACATTTTCTTGTGCCCTAATGAGAACCCCAAGGAATATACCCCGGGATGTGAGGAGAGGTAGCGTCCGCCCGTTGGCCAGCCCCAAGGAGCCTGAGGCTGTGTCCTGCACACATCATCACACGCTCTCTGCGCTCCAAGTCCCGTGTCTATAGGATAGATTACAGGCGAGTTTCCAACACCCCAGCCCACGCTGCCCCTACCTGACGGTGTTTGATTTCTGAATTCCTTTAATTTGGGCAAATGGATGTGGGCTGGGGGTCAGTGTCGATTTTCTGGTTATTTAAACAACGTTTCAGATGCTTTTCCAGGCCTCATTAGCTTTAACGCTTCCACTGACAGCTGGAATCAATGAAACACCCGAGACAGGGGAGTGAACACAGGATGTTCGCTTGTTACCGCGTCTCCTCGCTTCTCAACCATCAGCCCTGAAATGCACACGGTTGTCACCCTGTGAACGCGGCTGAACGCTAATGGGTTTAAAACTTGACAGGTGTTTCAAGCACGGCGAGGAACCAGCACTAGAACCAAGAAACAATTAATAATAAGAAGAAGACAAATGAGGGATCCACAACCTGGTTTTGTCTCACTTACCGTGTTTTCTCCAAGAGTTTGTAGGCTGGTTCCATTTCACTAGATTCAAAGCTTACGGTGTCAAGAGACGGTGAGCTTGGCTGTTGTCTCTTGCCTGGCGAGACAGGCTCTGAGTCTTTCAGGAACCGACAATCGTGTGTGGGTGTTTTCTTGTTTCTGGGGTTCTTTGCATGTGTAGGGGTGACCTTTAGACCTTTGGTATCCGCTCTGGGCTTCTACTTGCAAACCCCTGGACGTGCCACGGACAGCAACCGGGTGAGGTCACCTGCTTACAAACCACGTATCCAAAGGCGGTGAGGGAGAAAGTCAGGCTTTACCCACGAGTCTGTGACTAGAAATCGGAGAACCTGGTGAATCCTTGAGAAACTCAAGAGGGAGGGGATACATGGAGGAGGTGGTGGACTGTCCAGACACGTAGGGACGGTCTCCAAGGAGACGCTTTAGACACAGCGGTGAATTCTGCAGGCGCTCGTTTGGGTGGATGTTTATGGGTAGATGTACAAATGCATGAAGGGTGTCTGTTTTCTCTTTCTTCCTTTCTTTCTTTCTTTCTTTCTTTTCTTTCTTTTCTTTCTTTTCTTTCTTTTCTTTCTTTTCTTTCTTTTCTTTCTTTTCTTTCTTTCTTTCTTTCTTTCTTTCTTTCTTTCTTTCTTTCTTTCTTTCTTTCTTTCTTTCTTTCCTTTTTCTTTTGACAGAGTCTTGCTCTGTCACCAGGCTGGAGTGCAATGACACGATCTCGGCTCACTGCAACCTCCGCCTCCCGGGTTCGGGCGATTCTCCTGCTTCAGCCTCCCAAGTAGCTGGGATTACAGGCGCCCGCCACCACACCCGGGTAATTTTTGCATTTTTAGTAGAGATGGGGTTTCACCATGTTGGCCAGGCTGGTCTCGAACTCCTGACCTCGTGATTTCCCCACCTCAGCCTCCCAACGTGCTGAGATTACAGGCGTGAGCCACCGTGCCTGGCCAAGGGTGCCAGTTTTGTAAACATGGGCACACACTTTATTTAATCTACAAATGTTTACAAATGAGCTGTGCAGCCAGGTGCCGTGGCTCAGGCCTGTCATCCCAGCACTTTGGGAGGCTGAGGTGGGCAGATCACGAGGTCAGGAGATCGAGACCATCCTGGCTAACACAGTGAAACCCCGTCTCTGCTAAAAATACAAAAAACTAGCCGGGCGCGGTGGCAGGCGCCTGTAGTCCCAGCTACTCGGGAGGCTGAGGCAGGAGAATGGCGTGAACCCGGGAGGCGGAGCTTGCAGTGAGCTGAGATCCAGCCACTGCACTCCAGCCTGGGCGACAGAGCGAGACTCCGTCTCAAAAAAAAAAAAAAAAGATACGCAATAGAGTTAATAACCGTTTATTGTGTTCTTGAAAATTGCTAACAATCGATGTCAACTGTTCTCACCAAAGGAAAATGGTAAGTATGTGAGCAAAGGCCGATGTTAATTAGCTCAATGTATCCGTTCCACAATATTTATACGCATCAAAACATTACATGGGGCCGGGCATGGTGGCTCATGCCTGGAATCCCAGCGCTTTGGGAGGCCAAGGTGGGCAGATTACCTGAGGTCAGGTGTTCAAGTCCAGCCTGGTCAACAAGGTGAAACCCTGTTTCTACTAAAAATGCAAAAATTAGCCAGGAGTGGTGGTGGACACCTGTAACCCCCAGCTACTCGGGAGGCTGAGGCCGGAGAATCTCTTGAACCCGGGAAGTGGAGGTTGCAGTGAGCTGAGATCGCACCACTGCACTCCAGCCTGGGCGACAAAGTGAGACTCCATTAAAAAAAACAAAAAAAATTATATGGTACACCCGAACATGTGCAATTTTCATCTGTCAATTAAAAAATGAAGTGTGCTCAGGAGGCTGAGGCAGGAGAATCGCTTGAACCCAGGAAGCAGAGGTTTCAGTGAGCCAAGATCGCGCCACTGCACTCCAGCCTGGGCAACAGAGTGAGACGCCAGCTCCAAAAAAAAAAATGAAGTGTGGAAGCATTTTCAAAATGTAGCCAGTTATGTTGCATATGTTTAATCCCAGCACTTTGGGAAACTGCTTGATTTTGGGAAACTCAAGGAGGACTGCTTGAGCCTAGGAGTTTGAGACCATCCTGTGCAACATAGCAAGACTTCATCTCTACAAAACTTAAACAAAAACATTAACCAGGTGTGTGGCTGAAGTCCCAGCTCCCCAGGAGGCTGAGGCAGTGGGACTGCTTGAGCCCACGAGTTGGAGGCTGCAGTGAGCCATGATCACGCCACTGGACTCCAGCCTGGGCAACAGAGCCAGACCCCATTTCTGTAAAAATAAAAAATTTCACCAGGCATGGTGGTGCAGGCCTATAGTCCCAGGTACATGGGAGGCTGATCTCTCGAACCCAGGAGTTGGAGGCTGCAGTGAGCCATGATCACGTCACTGGACTCCAGCCTGGGCAACAGAGCCAGACCCCATTTCTACAAAAATAAAAAAAATTAACCAGGTATGGTGGTGCAGGCCTGTAGTTCCAGCTACTTGGGAGGCTGAGGCAGGAGCATCTCTTGAACCCAGGAGTTGGAGGCTGCAGTGAGCCATGATGATACCACGGCACTCCAGTCTGGACAATAGAAGCAAGACTCTGTCTCTATAAAAAAATAAAATAAAATAAAGATAAAATGTACCCAGCTGAAGATATTTCACAATCACTATAGTGAAACTCTGGCTTCCTTTGAGTAGCCTAGATCACTTTTTCTGACAGAATCCTTCCTTTTTCCAACATGCTTACTGGTCTGACTGAATTCTACATAAAACCCTCACTGTTATTTTATTTTATTTTATTTTATTTTGGTTTTTGCTTTTTTGAGAGGGATTTTTCCTCTAGTTGCCGGGGCTGGAGTGCAGTGGCGTGATCTTGGCTCACTGCAACCTCCACTTCCCGGGTTCAAGCGATTCTCCCGCCTCTGCCTCCTGAGTAGCTGCGATTACAGGTGCACGCGAGCACGCCCGGCTGATTTTTGTAATTTTACTAGAGACGGGGATTTCACCATGCTGCCTAGGCTGGTCTCAAACTCCTGACCTCAGGTGATCCGCCTGCCTCGACCTCCCAAAGTGCTGGGATGACAGGTGTGCGCCACGGTGTCCGGCCTCTTGGCGTTTATAAACACTGGACCTGTTTGCAACAGCTCAAAGGAAGTAAGACTCTGTCCCCTTAAATTATGTTTTAAAATCCACATTCGCTAGGCGCAATGACTCACTCCTGTAACACCAGCTCTCTGGGAGACCGAGGCAGGCCAATCGCTTGAACCCAGGAATTCAAGACCAGCCTGGGCAATATAGGGTTAACGTAGGCCAAATCTCTGCAAAAACATTAAATATTTAGCCAGGCGCGGTGGCACCTGCCTGTAATCCCAGCTGCTTAGGAGGCTGAGGTGTGAGGATTCCTTGAGTCTGAGATATTGTGTCTGGGGAAGGAACGCAAAGGAAGACTCTGTCTAAAAGATAAATAAATGAATCAATATTTTTAAATAAATCTGCATGGAAGGGTCAGGATCCTTTTCCACGCTACCCATTGGGAATTTTAATATCTTCCCTTAAAAAATGCAAAGGTGTGGCAATTCCTCAAGAATCTAGAACCAGAAATACCATTTGACCCAGTAATCCCGTGACTGGGTATATACCCAAAGGATTATAAATCATCCCCCTATAAAGACACATGCACACGTGTGTTCACTGCAGCACGATTCACAATAGCAAAGACTTGGAACCAACCCAAATGCCCATCAGCGATAGACTGGATAAAGAAAATGTGGCACAGAGACACTGTGGAATACTATGCAGCCAGGAAAAAGGATGACTTCATGTGCTTCGCAGGGACATGGGTGAAGCTGGAAACTGTCATTCCCAGCAGACTCACACAGGAACAGAAAACCAAACACTGCATGTTCTCACTCATAAGTGGGAGTTGAACAATGAGAACACATGGACACAGGGAGGGGAACATCACTCACTGGGGCCTGTCGGAGGGTGGAGGAAGTGGGAGGGAGAGCATTAGGACATGTACCGAATGCATGCAGGACTTAAAACTTAGATAATGGGTTGATGGGTGCAGCATGCGGAGGGTGCGTGTCTCACTAGACGGACGTACACCCACTGGTCAGGTGCACGCTTTGCAGATGAAGGTTTGCGTGCTTTCATTTCCTACGTGGAGAAATGAGCAGGTTTTGAAGGCTTCTGCAGCCTCCCCGTGGGTTTCACATCCGCAAAAGGGAAACATTTTAATGGCAAGCACGTGGCTTAGGGTTTGGAGGGAGGCTTCTGAAATGCCCCAATGAAATATCCTTAGAGGCTCGTCAGCAGCCTGGGTTTCCTAAGATAATTGTGTGTATATATATGTACATACATATTGTGTGGATGTGTATATATATAATTATATCTAATATGTAATATATAATATATTATATAGTTATACATTATATTACTATATTACTAATATTACATATTATATATTACATAGTATTAATTATATATTATATATAGCATTAATTATATATTACTATATATAAGAGTATATAATACTATATAACACTATATAATAATAGTAATAATATACTATATAATATAGAGATAATATATAACATATGGTATTACATATACTATATAATTAGTATGATATATAATATATAGTATTATATATTACTATATATGCTATATATAACATAGTATATATAATATATAGTATACAATATATTTTATATAATGTATTATATATTATATAGTATTATATATAGTAATATATACTATATAGTA
>CM052597.1:133659427-133674260 GCA_028551445.1 Miopithecus talapoin
GAGAAGGGGGAAGGAGGGGAGAGGCAGAAAAAGGGGGGAGGCAGACGGAAGGGGAGGTAGGTGGAGGCAGAGACGAAGGGAGGAAGAGGGAGAGGGAGAAAGAGGGGGAGGAAAGGGGTAAAGAGGAAGGAGAGAGGATGTGGGAAGGAGAGAGACAGGGGCAGACAGCAGGCCTGGGGGCCGAGGGTCTCTGGGAGGGAGGGAGGGAAAGACAGAGGGAAGGACAGAGGGAGGGAAGGAAGAAGGAAAGGATACAGGGTTAGGGACGGAAGTGTGAGGAAGTAACGGAGGAAGAGAGGGAGGGAGAGAAGGAGGAAGGAAGGAAGGAGAAGGAAGGAAAGAAAAAAGGAAGGAAGGAGAAAGAAGAAAAGGGAAGGAAGGAAGGAAGGAAAGAAGAAAGGTAGGAAGGAAAAAGAAGGAAAGGGAAGGAAGGAAACGGAAGGAAGGAAACGGAAGGAAGGAAAAAGAGAGGGGGGAGAAAGGAGAGGCAGGAGAAAGTAGAGAGGAAGAAAGACAAAAGAGGAAGGGAAAGGGGGAGGAAGGAAGGAGGGAGGGAGGGAAGGAAGGAAAAGGAGAGAAGGGCGGAGGGGAGGGAGGGAAGGAAGGAAGGAAGGAGGGGGAGAAGGAAGGAAGAGGAGAGAAGGAAGGAAGGAGGGAGGAAGGGAGGGATGGAGGGAAGGAAGGAAGGAGGGGGAGGGAGAGAAGGAAGAGAAGGAAGGAAGGAAGAAGAAGAGCAAGGGAAGGAGGCAGACAGGGAACAGGACAGCGGTTTCTCCGGCTCCTCAGCGCCTCCCCCCTCCCCTCAGCCCGTGAACCCCCAACGTGAACCTGACCGGGGCTGCTGGGGGCCGTTCCCTGCGCCCCGGTGTCCGGGAAAACGACTCACTTTCTTTCCACGGAAGGAGACCAGGGCCCGGCTCCCGAGTGCCAAAACCCTGGGCGCCTTCGAGGCAGGGCAGTCCCCGGAATCTCCCTCAAAAAACGGTTACGGGAACCTGTCCCCAAAATCACACCTTCCTGAGGAGACTCCCCAACTCCAAACGCGATGGGAGAAGGAAAGTGAGGGCATGTTACAGGAAAAGAAAGAAAAGAAAGAAAGAGAAGAAAGAAAGAAGGAAAGAAAGAAAGAAAGAAAGAAAGAAAGAAAGAAAGAAAGAAAGAAAGAAAGAAAGAAAGGAAGGAAGGAAGGAAGGAAGGAAGGAAGGAAGGAAGGAAAAGAAAAGGAAAGGAAAGGAAAGAAGGAAGGAAGGAAGGAAAGAAAGAGAAAAGAAAAGAGGGAAAGGGAGAAAAAACTCCACTTTATTTGTAGAAGGTCCTGGGCAGGAACCGTGGCGCGTTTGGTTTCCAGGACTTGGAAAACGGATTTCAGATCGCGACGGCGAACACCGGCTTCCCCTAAAGCGCATTCAATAGCCAGCAGGAGCCCATCCCGCAAATGAAAACCACAATCACAAGTATTCCCCCCCCACAACCCCAGTAAAGACCCCAGACGCCAGGGTGACAGCGCGGCGCGAAGGGTGGAGGCCTCGCTCCGAGATCTCCGGGGTCTGGCGCGCGCAGAAACAATTGATGTTTTACGAACCGGATCTCCCGGGGACCTGGGCTTCTTTCTGCGGGCTGGAGACCCGGGAGGGGGGCCCCGGGGGATCCTCGGCCTCCGCCACCGCCTCCCAGGCGCCCGCGTCCAGGTTTGGGGACACCCGGCCCGTGTTCTTCTCACTTTAGGGGCTCCCCCAGCTCCGTGCCATCTCACCATCCCTCCATCCAAGCGCGCGCCGCCACCAACTTGGAGCTCATCCTCTCCCAAGATCGCGCGTCCCGGCTCGCTCAGGTCTCCCCGCGTCTCACCATCTCCGCCCCGGTGCGTCCCGGGCGCTTCCTGGAACGATCCAGGCTCCGGGGCTCGGCTCTCCTCCAGACAGCGAGGGGGGCCGGACGGCTGTGAGGGACTCTCCTCTCTCCAGTCGTGAACTCCACGTCTCTGTGTGTCTCTCTCTGTGGAGGAAAAAGCTGGAGTTTGCTTTTCTTGCAGCCACGGAAAGAACGCGGGGTAACCTGTGTGTGTGTGTGCGGAGGGAGGGGGGACTCGGGCGCCTCTGCGCCCCCCTCCTGCGCGCGCGCGGTCTCCCTTCCCAAAATGGGATCTTTGCCTCTTCGCACCAAGGTGTACGGACGCCAAACAGTGATGAAATGAGAAGAAAAGCCAATTGCGGGCGTTGAGGGGGGCGGGTGGGGGGGGGGAGAGACAGCGTCTCTGCGTGTGCGTCCGCCGCGGAGCCCGGAGACCTCGTAATTGCACCAGACAGGCAGCGCGCGGGGGGCTGGGCGAGGTCGACGCGTATAAATAGTGAGATTTCCAATGGAAAGGCGTAAATAACCGCGCCGGTGATCCACCCGCGCGCACCGGGCCGTCCTCTCCGCGCGCGGGGAGACGCGCGCGCACCCACCCACCCGCCCCGGCGGCTCCTCGCCCACCCCCGGCCCCAGCCATGGAAGAACTCACGGCGTTTGTCTCTAAGTCTTTTGACCAGAAAAGCAAGGACGGTAACGGCGGAGGCGGCGGCGGCGGCGGCGGTGGAGGGAAGAAGGATTCCATTACGTACCGGGAAGTTTTGGAGAGCGGACTGGCGCGCTCCCGGGAACTGGGGACGTCGGACTCCAGCCTCCAGGACCTCGCGGAGGGCGGCGGCCACTGCCCGGTGCATTTGTTCAAGGACCACGTAGACAATGACAAGGAGAAACTGAAAGAATTCGGCGCCGGGCGAGTGGCGGAAGGTAAGCTCGTCTGCGCGCCGGCGGCTCCGGGGGGCCCCTGCTGGGGTTCGGCGCCTCCTCGCCACGGAGTCGGCCCCCCGCGCGCCCCTCGCTCTGCACATGGGCGGCGCTCGGATCGCCGGGGTAAGGCCCGGGCCCGCCAGGCTTTGCCTGTGAAAGAAAGGAAGGGAGGAGAGGACCCGGCCGGAGACGCGGGGAAGGGGTGGTGGGAGGTTTGGGGGGGACCCAGGGAGGGTCGGAGCGGGCGCCGCGGGGGTGGACGCCGGCACGGGAGGGTCCCGGGCTGGGGTGGATCAGGCTGGGCCGTAGGGCCTGAGATATCATTATCATTTTTTTCCTTTTTTGTTGAGACGGAGTCTCGCTCTGTCGCCCAGGCTGGAGTGCAGTGGCGCGATCTCAGCTCACGGCAACCTCCGCCTCCCGGGTTCAAACGATTCTCCTGCCTCAGCCTCCCGAGTAGCTGGGGTTACAGGCACCCGCCACCACGCCCGGCTCATTTTTGTGTTTTTAGCAGAGACGGGGTTTCACCACGTTGGCCAGGCTGGTCTCGAACTCCCGATCTCAGGTGATCCGCCCGCCTCGGTCTCCCCAAGTGCTGGGATGACAGACGTGAGTCCCCCCGCGCCCGGCCTGGGGCCTGATTGCTTAGGATGTGGATTTGTGTCTCCGCCTGCCTGGCTTGTATTTACGGTCACCCAGACGCAGAGAGGAGCTGTCTCCACGCGCCTTCCCAGCGCTCAGCGCCTGCCCGGCTCCCCCAGATCGCGGGAAGACTGGAGGCTACGTGCGTGGTAGGAGACGGGAAGGCCCCGGGTCAGCTCGTTTCTGTGGCCTTTGAGGAACACTTTCTACATATATATATATATATATATTTTTTTTTCCTTTGAACCTCGAGACTTGTTTTTGGTGAAAACTGTTTGGATCCATCAGATCCACTCCGGTGTCCGCAGGTGGCCGGGATCTGGATGGGACGCGAGGGGCCCGGGGAAGCTGGTGGTTTACGCGGCGCGTCCTCACTCGAGGCTGTCAGAGCGCAGCCGGTTGTGCGGGGGGCGCAGACCGGGCCCCGGGGCTCCCCTCTGGCCGTTCTTCCTGAAGCCTCAGGGGCGCATCGCCCCGTGGTGCAAATCAAGGAGCAAGAGGCTCAGACAGCGGGTCTGGACCTGTGGATCTCTGTTCAAAGAAGGGACGACTGGGCGCCGTACATCTTAAGAATAAAATGGGCTGTAGCTGTGTCAGAGGCGCAGCTGGGGACAGCTACGAGTGTCTATCACGTTTCCAGTACAAAGAGGCAGAAAATCGAGTCTGGGCTTTGGCTGATACGCAGAGTTAAGGTGCAAGGGTGCGTTCCCCAAAGGGAATTCTTCCTGAGACTCTGGGGGGCTACCTGCTCTCCGGGACCCTACATCTTGGGTGTGAAAACCGTTCTAGGGGAAACAGCCTTGTCCTGGTAGGATTGACCAGCTCCTGCTTCCCGAGGTCCTGACTTTGTCAAAGCTGTAAATACCAGCGCTGGTGATCCACGCAGAAAGCTGGCTGTGCTTTACAAAGCCGTCCCCGGTTTCCCACCGTCTACGAGGCAGAAGCTCGGCCTGTCTTACCTTAAGGGGTCGTCTCTGTACACTGCAAGGGGGGCACCCAGCGCTGTAATTCATATAGAGAGAGTTGGCCTTGCTGGACCCAAGGCTGGGAGCGACTGGAGGGCCTGCATTGAATTTGCGAGGTTGTGCAGTGCGCAGCAGGCCGGTTCTGTGGCGTTGCTTTTTACCTGTCCTTCCCAGACGCTGATTTCCTCCTCTGGCCTCCTCTCTCTTCTCCCCCTGGCCACGGACCGGGGAGAGCAAAGTATCCTCCAGGTCTTTCCAAAGGGAGAGGGAAATAAAAACCAGGCCAAGGACCCAGGGCCCCAGGAGAGGAGACACAGAGAGTCCCCGCTACCCTTTGCCCTTGGCTGGGTGCGGGAACACCCCGGGGGGCAGGACTGCAACCCGTGCTGGTATTTCCTCATCAGATCCACGTTAAATGGAGGTCGGAGGGCAGGGGAGATGCTCCCCGTGGGAACCTAGAGTTTTTGGGAACAGCGCGTCCAGCTGAGCCTGGGAGCCCGTGGCTTTTGCAAAGCCTGCCCAATGCTTGAAGACTTTGAAGGCCAGTTTGTCAGCTGGGGTCCATCCCTGGCGTTTTCAGACTGAGAGAAACGAAGCAGGGAGAGCCGGGGCCGTCTCCAGGAAACGATTCACTTGGGGGGAAGGAAGGGACTGTGCTTGCAGGCACGTGCGTTTCAGGAGGTGCAAGAAAATGTGAATTCCATGTTGGAATAAATGTCTAGGACTGAATCCAGCTCGGGGGCCGGGGGCGGGGGGTGGGGGGGCCCTGGTGTGGGTGGTGGAAGGAAGGAAGATAGAACAGCGTACTTGCATTTACCCTGTTCCCTTGTAGACACGTTGGATTTGTCAGCTTTGCTAGTTTCTTGGGCGCAGTTGCTTCTTGGAGACTGTGTCCAGGCTGAACTTCCCAATGTCAGCCCCTTACCCTTGGCACCAGGGGACATGGAATGAGGGCGTGGGGGTGCTTTTAATCTGTGCCCAGCAGGCCCGAGATAGGAACAGAGGGCCGTTGGAGATGCCACTTCCAGCAGCCCTGGGTTGCAGGGGAGCGAGGGAGACACGTTTTATTTAAACCCCTGAGCTTGGTCAGGGGGGGAATGTCTAAAAAATTGGGAAGGAAAGTCTTTTCACCTGGAAACGCTTGAGGGTTGACTTTTCAGCCCTTCTGACTCCCCCCCTGCAAATACAGACAGGTCACCATGATTGGAGACGAGAAAGTGCCATTTTTGGCACCCTCGTGGGGTGGGTGCCCAACCGCGTGTAAGTAACTGGGAAGGAGAGACTTCTGCGCACACGGTTCAGCCCCAGACGCGGTGTTGCATTCGGGTACTCAGTGACGGTTCTGCTGTGCTGGGTCAGAAATAGGCTCCGGGTAGGGGCTCCCAGCTCCGGCAAATCCCGCAGGGACCCCCAGCCCCGCTGCGCTACAGCGGTGGCGATAGCGTCTCTCCGTGGGTCTAGAATCTGCCACTCGCCCCGGGCCCTCCCCGTGTCCTTCCCGGGCGCCCCGCGCGGGGACCCCACGGTTGGCAGTTCTTCCTCAAATTCTTTCCCTTAAAAATAGGATTTGACACCCCACTTTCCAAAAAAAAAAAAAAAATAGCTTAGGTTATGTCAACAGCGGCGAAGTGGATAATTGAGGAAACGATTCGGAGATGAGGCCAAGGAAACAACGTTCCTGCAAAGCCCAGGTAGTTGGGGAAGAAGCGAGTCGTTTCCTCGGCTTTTGCCTTGGGGACCCCACGCAGATTTTGCGTAAAGGCGCATTGGTGTTCGAGGCCCCCCCGTTTCCACCAAAGGAGGCACGAAAGGGTTCGCCACGTTGCGCAAAACCGCCCCGCACTGCGCGCCACGCTGCCTGCGCGGAGGACCCCGCGGGCCGTGCTGGGGGAGGCGGGCGCGGGCGGAGGGGACCCGGGGAGCCTTTGGAGAGGCGCTCGCGGCCTCAGCCCTGTGCCCTCCGCCCGCCACGCAGGGATTTACGAATGCAAAGAGAAGCGCGAGGACGTGAAGTCGGAGGACGAGGACGGGCAGACGAAGCTGAAACAGAGGCGCAGCCGTACCAACTTCACGCTAGAGCAGCTGAACGAGCTGGAGCGACTCTTCGACGAGACCCATTACCCCGACGCCTTCATGCGCGAGGAGCTCAGCCAGCGCCTGGGACTTTCCGAGGCGCGCGTGCAGGTAGGAACCCTGGGGGCCCGGAGCCATGGCCTGGTCCTCGGGAGCGCACGGGGCACGCGTCCAGCCACCTGCGCCCGCCCGGGCCGCCGTCCTGTTCCCGGAGCGCGGGGAGGTTGGGGTGTGGGCTGGGTTGGGATTCCTGGACTTTTGGAGACGCCTGAGGCCTGGAGGATGCGTTCATTGGATTCGTTTGCACCAAAGGCAAACAAATATACATACATGTATGTGTTAGACAAATAACAAATAAATACATGTTATATAAATATATCTTGTCTATATAAATATATATGTTATATAAATATATATATAGTATCTATGATACATATTTGTTTGTCCTTGGTGCAAACAAACCCAGCGAACGCGTATATCGGCCCCCTGATTCCCTTCGGTTCCCGTGGGGTTGGTTCTGGGAGCCAACACAGGCAAACAAAACTTTCCCTCGGTTTCACTTAGGAGAGGAAGCTACAGATACGTTTCACGCAGAGCGTTTTACAAGATCTTTCATTTAAAAAAAATATATCTGTTGGCCCCTGATTCCTTCGCGTCTTCCCGTGCGGCTGCATTGAAAAGGCTTTTCCGTAGGATGAATGGAGAGGGGCGCGCTCTGTTCCTCGGTGGTCCTCTCCTTCCTCCTCTTTTAGCCCCGCTGTTTCTGTCTCCCTCCTCCCCTCTCCAGCCTAGTTCTCTGTTACGCACCATCCCCTCCTCCCTCCGGTTCTGGGGAGCGCAGGAGCACGTTGGGCATCTGGATGAGCGCAGACCATCAGCCGGGCACGGGGGCTCCCCAGGGAACGCGCTAATTCACGGTGTCCCATCAGACCAGGCACCAGGGGCGGGGTGGGGGGGCCTTGGGTGTGCGCCGAGGGACGCGCGCGGGCAGAGGCTTCCTGGGCAATTGTAAACATTAACTTAAAGGTACGAATTTAATTTTCTGGGTGCTGGTGGCAGAGTCTCCAAATGGCTTTTTTTCCAGCCCCTGCCTGACAGGACAGTTTCCCCTGTAGTGCTTTCTCCTGGTTCTGGGCAGGACAGAAGGGCCGAGACAGAGAGAGAGAGAGAGAGAGAGAGAGAGAGAGAGAGAGACAGAGACAGAGACAGAGAGAGACAGAGAGAGATAGAGACAGAGAGAGAGAGAGAGAGTCAGGATCTCCGGACCCTGGGGAACCCGTTCAAAAATAAATGAAATTAAGATTGCCGACCAGGGAGAGACCGATTACAAAGCCAAAGGCGTTCAAAAGCAAAGACACCAGCCGTTCCAAGCCCAGTCCCGTAGGATTGGTTAACGAGAGGTCAACACATTTCAAACATCGCTTTCCCTGGATTTTTGCTTAGGAGACGAACGTACACATGCATTTGTTGCAGAGCGTTTTACAAGATCTTTAGTTTAAATATATACGTATACACACACACACATATATATATTTTATATATATAATATATTTTATATTATATATATTATATATTTATATTATATATATAAAATATATTATATATAAATAATATATTATTTATAATATATAATAAATATAATAAATAATATAATATAAATGTAAAATATTATATATACACACAGACACACACATATATATTATATATATAATTATATATATTATAAAACATGTATATATTTATATATATTTTACATATAAAATTACATATAAAATTTTATATGTAAAATATATATATAAAATATTATATACATATATATATAATGTATTTTTTATATACACACACATACACACACACACACACATATGTTTCGGTCCCTGATTCCCTTCGCTTCCCGTGGCATTGGTTATCCGGCCACCCCATTCAGACACAAAACTTGAGCGGACGAAGATACACGTGTGTTTGGTGCACGGTGATGTACAAGCTCTTTCACTGAAAAAAATACAGTTTGGCTCCTGGTTCTCCTCTGTCTTCCCAAGTGGCTGCGTTTAAAAGGCCTCCCTGGGATCCTGAGGATGAAATAAACAGTCCCCAGGCCTCTTGACTGAGAACTATAGTCCCCCCTCCAAAAAAAATACACTGCCCAGGACCGGGACAGGCTTTGGTGATTTGGAAGGGCTGTGTCCCTTGTCAGGGCGTCTGTGGCCTCAGTGAGGGAAGGAAGCTGTATCCAGACTGGGGTTTCCTCGCTGTGTCCACCCCTCTCTCAGAAGATGGATTGGACGGCCCGGTCTAAATTAATGAAAAGATTAAAGTTTTGCTAAAGGGGACACATCAAGTGTATGTCATCTCCTGGTGTCTGTGGTGCCTGGGATCCGTCAGTGTATCCCCGGCCCTTGATGTACTGTTTCTATAAAAATAAATTACTTGTAATTGAATTCCACACTATTTCTTTCCGTAGAGTCTATTACCAACTCGCACCTCAGTTCAGTGGCAGAGAATTGGTGGGTGGGGGTGTGTGCGTACAGACCCCGAGAAGGCCCTAAAATAAAGACAGATGGGGGAGAAAGCCGGGGGTTCTGGACTCAGGGGTCGCATGAAAATTTAACGACGGTAAATAATAATAAAAACAAACATGGGAATAGGATAAAAGACATCATTGTCTCTCTCTCTCGCCGCAGGGAAAAAAAATCATCGTAGGGTAAAGGCGGGCAGGCCTTGGAGTCGTCATAAAAATCAATTAGTTCAAACACGGACGTCCCGTGGAAGTGGTGACGGTGGCGGGGACGGGGACAGGGGAGGGAGAGAAAACGAACTATATTTTAATCCCGTCTCCCTGTGAATTGTTGGATCATCTCTTTCAGGACAGCCCGTCCCGTGCCGTGAGCGGATCGAGTTTCCATTTAGGGTGGAAATTTGCTGTAAATAAATTGAGCATCCGAGGGAAGCTGTTCCCGATTAACCTTTTATTTTTAGCGTCGCCCCTGCAAAGTCACGTCACCCAGCTGTCAGGGTTCTAATGGAAACTTATGAGACCGCGGTGAGGGGCGGCTGGTAATTTAATTACAACAAATATCTGTGGGTTTATGGCGCAGAGCTAAATTAAATGTCATTATTCACTGTCTGTAATGAAAATCAAAAGGACATCGCGTTGCGGGCGTGGGTGAAGGGAAAGCAGCGAGCGGTCCTTAATGAAGAAATAACTGTCTAAACCAGTGTCACACACTTCACTTACCATATTCAGGCCTAATTGGAATTGATCGGGAATCAGTCCAAGACTGATTTATTAGCACTTAACGCGGCAGCTAATTCATCACTTTTATTCTTCATCATCTGTTTTTTTAATTTTTTTTTCCACTCCCCGCGTTGAACGAGGCTTTCCAGGTTTCAGTAGGATTTTGTTTTTGTTTGTTTGTTTCAGTAGGATTTTTGTTTGTTTGTTTCAGTAGGTTTCTGTTTTTGTTTGTTTTTGTTTGTTTCAGTAGGATTTTGTTTTTGTTTGTTTGTTTCAGTAGAATTTTGTTTTTGTTTGTTTCAGTAGGATTTTGTTTTTTGTTTTTGTTTGTTTGTTTCACTAGGATTCTGTTTTTGTTTGTTTCAGTAGGATTCTGTTTTTGTTTGTTGTTTCAGTAGGATTTTGTTTTTGTTGGTTTGTTTCAGTAGGATTCTGTTTTTTGTTGGTTGTTTGTTTGTTTTTTAAATGCCCTGCCAGAGGCTTTGGGGGTGCCGGCTGGCTTCCCGGACCGTGTAGGAGACAGGTGGAGAGTACTGGGAGCATTGACGGACACACTGGCAGTCACTTGCTGGTGGAGGTCTGAAGTGACTCTGGACACCAGGTCTGAAGTGACTCTGGACACCGGCTTTTTGCAAAGGGGGAGAGAGCAATTGTTTGTGAATTTCCCTCTCAGCCGCAGGCCGGGGCCTTTTTTTGGGGGGGGAGGCGATGAGGGAGGATGTGACTTTGCTGGGACACAGGATAAAGCTTTCTAGGCGCCCTGCAGCCCCCGGGAGGGCCCACATTGGAAGGTGGGCGGGAGGCTCGGTCTTGGGTTCCAGACCAAATGCATGTGGCCGTTGTGTAGACTCCCGGGTGCAGGTGCATTGGCTCCCCGGGGCCCTGCACAGTGTGGACCCAGTGGCTGTGGACCCAGCACGTGTTCTGCTCACAACAGTCTCTGTGTGAATTATCTGTCTTGGGCAGTGACCGCCGTGTCCGTCAGGGTGCAGGTGGAGCTGCCACAGAAAACCTTTTAGGAGGAATGAAGCGACTGAGACTGTCAGGGAGGTGGCCGTGGGGGAGGAGACGGGGAGGGGTCCAGATTACCAGGCCTGGGCTACACTCCCTGTGTTCCCCCAGGTGGTCTGTCTGTGAGGAGGGGACTGTCAATATTGGGAGAGCGGAGGGGGCTTGTAGGAGGAGACAGGGGGCGGAATTCGCCCCCAAATATTAACATGAGACCTGTGAGAATTTCTCCAGCCTCCTGAGGGTCCCCTGCTCTGTTGCACTCAACGTCTTCATAGCTTCCCCCAAGACTCAGAAGTCCTCAAAGTGACAGAACGCCCCTCTATGGCAAAGCCTGCTATCCTTGGGGTTCCTCTCCGGGATGTTCGTCACCCTTGGTCATATGAGTGGGACACCATCAGCTCCCCAGGACTTCCGAGGAGGCCGAGGAAGGCAAGATATTTTCTGGGCTTGGTGTGTCCAGAGTTAGATTGGAGAAGGGGCTGGATTTGGAGCCCTTTGGCCATCGGGTGGCCCCTCCACCTTGGTGGCTGAAGCCTGCAGGTGGCAACTCGGGTTCTCCTACAGCGTGTACAGGAGTTGGGGGCTGGGTGTGCACACAGAATGCTGGAAAGTTCGAGAGTCCACTTCCACTGTCTCAGAACTCACTTGTTCAACTTCAATTCATCAGTGATAATGGACGGGTCTCACTTAGGCAGGGCAGGGAGAGCTTAACGTTTTCCAGTTCTAGGTCGGGTGAGGGTGGCTCACGCCTGTCATCCCAGCACTTTGGGAGGCCCAGGCGGGTGGATCGCTTGAGGTCAGGAGTTGGAGACCAGCCTGGCCAACATGGTGAAACCCTGTCTCTACTAAAATACAGAAATTAGCCAGGAGCGGTGGTGGGTGCCTGTCATCCCAGCTACTCGGGAGGCTGAGGCAGGAGAATTGATTGAACCTGGGAGGTTGCAGTGAGGCGAGATTGCACCACTGCACTCCAGCCTGGATGAGAGAACAAGAGTCTGTCTCAAAAACAAAACCCAATTTCCAGTTCTAGGCCAGGATTCAGGCTCACGCCTGTCATCCCAGCACTTTGGGAGGCCGAGGTGGGTGGATCGCTTGAGGTCAGGAGTTGGAGACCAGCCTGGCCAACATGGTAAAACCCCGTCTCTACCAAAAATACAAAAATTAGCCTGGCGTGGTGGTGGATGCCTGTAGTCCCAGCTATTTGGGAGGCTGAGGCTGGAGAATTGCTTGAACCCGGGAGGTGGAGGTTGCAGTGAGCCAAGATCAAGCCACTGCACTCCAGCCTGGGCAACAGAGCGAGACTCAGTCTCAAAAGAAAAACAAAACACAAAAAACAAAAACAAAAACAAAAAAAGGCCGGGCGCGGTGGCTCACACCTGTCATCCCAGCACTTTGGGAGGCCGAGGCGGGCGGATCACGAGGTCAGGAGTTTGAGACCAGCCTGGCCACAACGATGAAACCTCATCCTACTAAAAATACAAAAAGTAGCCAGGCGAGGTGGCAGGTGCTTGTAGTCCCAGCTACTCGGGAGGCTGAGGCTGGAGAATTGCTTGGACCTGGGAGGTGGAGGTTGCAGTGAGCCGAGATCGCGCCACTGCACTCCAGCCTGGGTGAGACAGCAAGAGTCTGTCTCAAAAACAAAAAACAAAAATCAAAATACACAAACAACAAAACCCAGTTTCCAGTTCGAGGTAGCCAGTTACGCACGGTTGGAGACAGAGGGGCGGTGATGGACTGGGGACCCCCATCGGTCACTTCTGGGCTCCCACAGGTGCAAAGGGCTTGGTTCATCCTCCCAGGAAGGTCCTCCCTGGCGAGGCTGGGCTGGGCGCACAGGGTCCCACATCTCTTTCTGCTTCCCCCACAAGGTCTGGTTCCAGAACCGGAGAGCCAAGTGCCGCAAACAGGAGAATCAGATGCATAAAGGTGGGTGTTGGGACTGGGGGGACCTGAAGCTGGGGGCGCCTGCTTGAAGATGGATGGGGGGTAATGAGGTGCTGGCTGCACCCAGGACCACCGCACTGACACCTCCTCCCTTTCGCCACAGGCGTCATCTTAGGCACAGCCAACCACCTAGACGCCTGCCGGGTGGCACCCTACGTGAACATGGGAGCCTTAAGGATGCCTTTTCAACAGGTAGCTTGGTTTTTTCTTCCTCTGAAGATCCCCAGGGACCCGCCACCCCCTCCCCTTTCCCCTACTTGCTCGCCCCTCCCTGCCCCTGCAGACTTCTCAGCCGGCCCCCAGAAAAAAAAAAAATCAGTGGCTTTTCCAAGGAGGTATTTACAGGCACCTTGACACGTATTAAATCAGGCTGGGCCGGGTGCAGTGGCTCAGGCCTGTCATCCCAGCTCTTTGGGAGGCCGAGGCGGGTGGATCACCTGAGGTCAGGAGTTCGAGACCAGCCTTGGCCAGCATGGTGAAACCCCGTCTCTACTAAAAACACAAAACGTAGCCGGGCGTGGTGGCAGGTGCACACCTGCGATCTCAGGTACTTTGGAGGCTGAGGCACGAGAATCACTTGAACCCGGGAGGCGGAGGTTGCAGTGAGCGGAGACGGCGCCTCTGCACTCCAGCCTGGGGGACAGAGTGAGACCCCAGGACTCCAACTCAAAACAAAACAACAAAAAAATCAGGCTGTTAAAACTCAGAGACCTTTTGGGAAGGTGAATACACACAAGCCCAAAGGGAAATGTTAACAAACACCAGAGGGGTGAGAAGTCCCACCCAGTCAGGCCCCCCCCCTCCCTGCCACCTGGCTTGCTGTCTGGTTAAGAAGGGTGGGATGCCTGCGCCTGGATACCAGAGATGGGATAAGCATCCACTCCCTTTTCACCACCACCCCCGAGTGTCCGAGGGTCTGGGGCGTCTGCCTGGACCCTGGACCCTGGCCCGGGCTCTGCACACCCTACTCAGCTCCCCGCTGACTTTGGAGTGAGCAGCAGTTTGGGTTCCCAGCGTGGAGTGGGGGGGTCGGTCGAGGAACCCAAGCGTCCCAAGGGGGCCCCCTGCTCTGGTTTAGTGTTGGGGGTGGGATGGGGGGAAGCGGGAAACCGTGTGGAAGGAGGGTGCACGGTCCCAGGACGAGAGAGCGCAGCGCCCACGTGCGCCCTGCCTGAACGCAGCCCAGCGCCTCTGCGCGCCCCTTCGGTCCCTAATCTGGGGGTCGGGACCATGCACGGGCGGAACGGGGTTGGGGGGCTCTGGCAGGGCGGACGCGTGGCTTCTGTTCTTGACCGTTTGATTCCAAGGGGACAGCTGGGGTTTGTATTTGGGCGCGTGTTTGGCGAAGGGCTGCAGGTACCACCCGTCTGGCCGCAGCCTCTGCTGGCTGAGGGTGCAAAGGCTTGGGGGTGGGTGGCGGTGGGGAGTGGAAGGTATAAAACTCCAACTCATAAATGAACGACTCAGAAATGGACCCCGAGCGCTGGTCGCCACGAGCTCTCCAGCTCTCCATGGCGCAGGCCCGAAGGAGACCCGTCCGCATCCCTCCGCGGTTCTCCTCTCCTGGGTACCTGGCCTCGAGGTGGGGGAAGGAGCCCACTTCTTCTACCGTCTCTTGCTGACGGCAGGACCCAGTGAAATTAGGCCGTTAGAGGCCTCAGGCCTGCCTGGCTTTGCGCACCGGAGCCTTGGGGACCTGGTGTCCCGGGAGAGCCTTGGGGACCTGGTGACGCGGGAGAGCCTTGCGGACCTGGTGACCCGGGAGACGCTTGGGGACCTGGTGACCCGGGAGAGGCTTGGGGACCTGGTGACGCGGGAGAGCCTTGGGGACCTCGTGACCCTGGAGAGCCTTGGGGACCTGGTGACGCGGGAGAGCCTCGGGGACCTGGTGACGCGGGAGAGGCTTGGGGACCTGGTGACCCGGGAGAGGCTTGGGGACCTGGTGACCCGGAAGAAGCTTGGGGACCTGGTGACCCGGGAGAGCCTTGGGGACCTCGTGACCCTGGAGAGCCTTGGGGACCTGGTGTCCTGGGAGACGCTTGGGGACCTGGTGACCCGGGAGAGGCTTGGGGACCTGGTGACCTTGGAGAGGCTTGGGGACCTGGTGACCCGGGAGAGCCTTGGGGACCTGGTGTCCTGGAAGAGGCTTGGGGACCTGGTGACCCGGGAGAGCCTTGGGGACCTGGTG
>CM052597.1:133674360-133685507 GCA_028551445.1 Miopithecus talapoin
GCTTGGGGACCTGGTGTCTCGGGAGAGCCTTGGGGACCTGGTGACGCGGCAGAGCCTTGGGCCAGGGCGAAGGAGCACAGTCGGGTGTGGGATGGTTTCCAGGGCTGGAGAAGGGGCGACACTCCCTAGGGGAGAAGAGGCACGTTGGGGGTTTCAGGGGGTGAGTGGGACGGGGGAGGCCCCCAATCCCCAGCCTGAGCGCTCACGCCCCCGGGTCCGCTCCTGCAGGTCCAGGCTCAGCTGCAGCTGGAAGGCGTGGCCCACGCGCACCCGCACCTGCACCCGCACCTGACGGCGCACGCGCCCTACCTGATGTTCCCCCCGCCGCCCTTCGGGCTGCCCATCGCGTCGCTGGCCGAGTCCGCCTCGGCCGCCGCCGTGGTCGCCGCCGCCGCCAAGAGCAACAGCAAAAACTCCAGCATCGCCGACCTGCGGCTCAAGGCGCGGAAGCACGCGGAGGCCTTGGGGCTCTGACCCCGCCGCGCAGCCCCCAGCGCACCGGGACTCCCGGGCTCCGCGCACCCCGCCTGCACCCAATCCCGCCTGGAGCTGCTTCCGCGGCCACCGTGCTCCGTGCGCCCCGGGAGCTCCTGCAAGAGGCGTGGGGAGGAGGCTCCCGGGACCGTCCACGCACGACCCAGCCAGACCCTCACGGAGACAGTGCAGAAGGCGGAGCGCGTGAGCAGCCGTGCGCCCTGCTCGGGCCTCTCCAAGGCTGCCCGTGCGTCCTGGGAGACCCTGGAGAAGGGTCAACCCCGCCTGGCTGCGTCTTCCTCTGCTCTACCCTATGCATGCGGTGAACGACCCAAAACGTGTGGAAGATCCTAGAGTCTGTGAACCTGCAAAGATCCCGGGGCTGGTCTCCGAGGAAAAGGCCGTGTCTTCGTTGCCAACGGTTTTCTTTACCTCCATTCTCCTCCCTTCGTCCCAAGAGCTGTGTGGATTTGAACGTGGACTTTGGAATCCCAGGAGGCCGAGGGGGTCGGGCTGTCCTCCCACCGCTCCCCCCCCCAGCATCCCAGAGGCAGCAATAAGGGAACAGCTTTGTGGTTGTTGCGGCTGAGGACGTGAACGGGGGGGCGGGGGGGAGTTGGAAGGGGAGGGGAGGGAGATTCGAACCTCCCACGTTGTGACTCCCACGTTCCGGGGACCTCAAGGAGGACCACGATGCTGATGCTGGTGACCTCACTGGGAAGAGTGGGGAGGCCTGGTGCCCTAGAACAAGCGACTTGACACCTTTTTCCAGTATTTGCTTCCCTGACTTGACTGGGTTTTGTTTTTTTGTTTGTTTGTTTTTGTTTGGGATTTGGTTTTCTGCTGTTTTACAGAATTCAGACGCGTAATGACTCGCCCGAGAGACGGACGCGCGGTTGGAAGGTGTCATCCTAAAGCAGCATTAACTTTAATAACATGGAATGACGTGCAATACTATAAAGCTAATAGATTAAAAAGAATAATAATAATAATAATAACCGGAAGGCATTGCCTCTTCTCGCAGCGCTGGCCGCCCTGGCCACCGAGGGGTCCCGTTGCACAAATCATGACTGTGGACATCGCCCTGGGCCCCGTGCAAGTGTGGGTTTTGTGTTTCTAAAGGGGATGAAAGGGAGCAGGATATATCAGTTTGAATATCAGTTTGGTACGTGAGCTGTTGTGTCTGGTTGGGAAGTAGGCGGTTCCAGGTTTGTCTTTCTCCTCTACTCCATCTTCTGCATTTGGCCAGTTTCTTCTTTTGTTTTTTGTTTTGTTTTGTTTTGTTTGGAGATACACATTTGCTTCGTAGCCCAGGCTGGAGGGCACTGGCTCCATCTCAGCGCTCACTGCAACCTCCGCCTCCAGGGTTCGGGCGATTCTCCTGCCTCAGTCTCCCGAGTGGTAGCCGGAACTACAGCCATAGGCCACCCACACCCGGCTGATTTTTTTGTTTTTGTTTTTTTTTAGCAGAGACAGGGTTTCACCGTGTTGGCCAGGCTGGTCTCGAACTCCAGACCTCAGGCGATTCTCCTCCCTCAGCCCCCCAAGTAGTGGGGATGACAGGTGCACCTGCCACCCACACCCGGCTAATTTTTTGTACTTTCAGTAGAGACGGGGTTTCACCGTGTTGGCCAGGCTGGTCTCGAACTCCTGACCTCATGATCCGCCCGCCTCGGCCTCCCACAGTGCCCCCTAGTTTTATAAACAACAGATAGCGACTTGTCCTCACCGCCGGCATGGACTGGACCGTTGCTTGAAATGACTCCACCGAGAACATTCAGAAGGTTCTGATTGGTTTTCTGGGAACACAGCAAAGGGCTTTGCTGACCTCCCAGAGGTTTCATCTGCCTGATTTGCCTCCGTCACCCGGGCCTGCCCAGAGAGAAACGATATCTTCTCTCGACCTTTCCTAACGTTCGGTGGCCAAGTCTCTTATTTCCAAAACACCTTTTGCCTCTTTCCGGATTCGACCTTGGCCGTGTTTTCTTTCCTAACGTCTGATGGAGATACTTCTCCCTGAGGTGGGGATAAAAAAAAACTAAAAACCAAAAACAAAACTTCTTCTTCTTCTTTTTTTTTTTTCCTTCCACATAACACTTTCTATCTCGTCACAAAATGGAGACACATTTGGACCCATTTCATTTCTATCTTCGGATACACCTTACACACACCAGAAGGCCCCTTCAACGTTTTTTTATTTCAAAATGTTAGAACCCCTGTAAAATGACAGAAAGAGAGAAAAGAATGCAAATTAAATATTTTTCAGTCAGTTACAACTTCTTTTTTTCCCAGACGTTAATGGCATTAGAAAGTTTTTCTCCTTCATGCATTTTTTTTTTTTAAACTGGAAATTTAATTAGAAAGTGTGTCCCTTTCATGCATTTTTTTTTTTTTTAAAGCTGGAAATTTAAAAGAAAGTGAGAGAGAGTTCTATAGTTCAGATGAAATTTGTATCTAAAAGCAGAATTGCATTTTGAATATTTGGGAGGCAGATTTTCATTCATCGGAGCGTGTAACCCTCGGGAAAAGGGGTTGGGAAGACGTGTACGGCCCTAGATATTTTTTTGGTTTTTTTTTTTTGTTTTTTTCCCCCGAAAAAGAGCTGAGTAATTTTGAAAAATCGAAACATAACTATCTGTCATCATTTCCTCCCGACGAAAACTCACTCCCCGTGAGGATGAAGACACAAGTCTGGTCCCTGTAAAATCTGAACTTTTCTTTTTAAGGGACGGAGTCTCACTCTGTCGCCCAGGCTGGAGTGCGATGGTGTGATCTCAGCTCACGGCAACCTCCACCTCCTGGGTTCAAGCCATTCTCCTGCCTCAGCCTCCCGAGTCGCTGGGATGACAGGCACCTGCCACCACCCCCGGCTCATTTTTCTTTTTGTATTTTTTGCAGGGTTTCGCCATGTTGGCCAGGCTGGTCTCAAACTCCTGACCTCAGGGGATGCACCTGCCTCGGCCTCCCACAGTGCTGGGATGACAGGCATGAGCCACCGCACCTGGCCTGTATATGAACTTTTAAAAGGCAGCTACTTCTCCACCCTGCTGGGACGCTTGGGCCTCCGGGCCTGCCAGGAGGACGCCTCTGTGTTTCGGTTTGATTTAATACGGAAAGAGAGCCGAGCTTCCCCCTCACGAATGAGCCCCCAAAGCACAGCAAAAAGCCACAGAACTGTGCGGGGAGGACACTGGTGTCTGTCCAGACCGGCTGTCTTTGGCTTGTCTCCTGCGAGAGAAGCTGGGTGACTTTCTGTAGGCCGGGTAAGTGGGTCCTGGATAAGGGGTACGCGTGTGCTCGTTTCTTCTTTCTCCCTGAAACTCCAGGATGGAAGGAAATAAGAAATTCAGCTTGAACTGTGACCAGTCCTTACCACCGACGCCCTCTCCTCTCCCTCCCTCCCTCCCTTCCTCTCTTTCTTCTTTCTTTCTTTCTTTCTTTCTTTCTTTCTTTCTTTCTTTCTTTCTTTCTTTCTTTCTTTCTTTCCTTCCTTCCTTCCTTCCTTCTCTTTCTTTCTTTTTCCTCTTTCCTTCCTTCCTTCCCTCTTTCTTTTCTTTCTCTTTATTTCTTTCCTTCTCTTTCTCTTTCTTTCTTTTTCTTCTTTCCTTCCTTCCTTCCCCTCTTTCTTTCTTTCTTCTTTCTTTCCTGCCTTCCTTCCTTTCTCTTTCTTCTTTCTTTCTTTCTTTCCTTCCTTTCTCTCTTTTTCTTTCTTTCTTTTTCTTCTTTCTTTCCTTCCTTCCTCTTTCATTTCTTTCTTTTTCTTCTTTCTTTCCTTCCTTTCTTCCTTCCTTCCTTCTTTCCTTCCTCCCTCCCTCCCTTTCTTCTTTCTTCTTCTTCTTTTCTTTTCTTTCTTTCTTTCTTTTCTTTCCTTCTTTCCTTTTCTTTCATTCCTTCCTTCTTTTCTTTCTTTCTCTCTTTCTTTCTTTCTCTTCCTTCCTTCCTTCCTTCCTTTCTCTTTCTTTCTTTCTTTCTTTCTTTCTTTCTTTCTTTCTTTCTTTCTTTCTTTCTTTCTTTCTTTCTTTCTTTCTTTTCTCTTCTTTTTCTTCCTTGTTTCTCTTTCTTTCTTTCTTTGATGAAGTCTCCCTCTGTCACACAAGCTGGAGTGCAGCGGTGTGATCTCGGCTCACTGCAACCTCCGCCTTCCAGGTTCAAGCGATTCTCCTGCCTCAGCCTCCCGAGTAGCTGGGATGACAGGCACCTGCCACCACGCCCGGCTACTTTTTGTATTTTTTAGTAGAGACGGGATTTCACCATGTTGGCCGGGCTGGTCTCGATCTCCTGACCTCAGACGATCTACCCACCTCGGCCCCTCCCAAAGTGCTGGGATGACAGGGGTGAGCCACCGCGCCCGGCCTGTTTTCTCTTTTTCTGGGATGTGTACGAGGGACTGGGGTGATGAGGACCCGCCCTCCAGGGACACGTTTGCCTGAACGTTCAGTGTGGAAACGGCACGTGTGTCTCCCCACAGGATGTGAGACGTTGAATTTACGGGGTGGGCCTACGTTGGCGGTTCCCGGTGCTTTTTTGCTCGAAACAAGGTTCTATTCAAAGTCAACGTTGGTTTCCCAGTGGCTTTCGGCTGGGCTCGCTGGCAAAGCCAGGAATATCACCCGGATAGCGAAGGGGGCTGAACTTCCTCCTAATGTGATTTCAGAGAGAGAGAGGGTTTGGTTTGTGAGATCCACGGGAGCCCCGGCCCGTCGAGAGGAACACGTTGCTGTGGCCAAACTGAACATGTGGGGTTGAGCCTTGATACAAATTTTCCTTCCCCCTCACCCACCCCCACCCCCGAAAACTTGGCCAAAGCGTCCGTGGACGGTGTCAGTCGCACTTCTCTCTTCGTGTGACCGTTCTGGTGACATCTATCTCTGACGCATCCACGTTTCTCTGTCTTTTTTTTCTCTCTCTCTCTCTCTGACGGCGAAACACCCAGAGGAGAAGGGACTGGATTTATTGGATGTGGGGATTGGATTTTCTTTCTCCGGTCGCCTCTCTGACGGGTGCCTACTTTGCAAAGGTCTGTTCCTGGGAATTGCCAGGAGTTAGAAAAATGCACCTTGTCTGGTGGGGGTGGGCTGGGGGTACAGGTGTGATTGAACAATCAGGGGCGACAGGGCCCGTGGCCGTGGCCTCTTCTTCTCCAGCACTGGGAACAAAGAGGCGGGACAGAGTCTGTGTGTCTGTGTGACTGACGGGGAAACGGACCACATCCAACCCCGTTTTTCCAGTGACAGACTCGGTGGTCCGACGGGCTTGGAGTCTCTCCCGTAAGGAAAGGAGGCCTTTGGCTCGTCCAGGGACACTGTGTCGTAGGAATGGTCTCTGCAGCCGGCCGAAGTCCAGCCAGGCTCCCACATGGGCCTTGCGAGCCCGAGTGTCTGTTTTGTGGTCTTGCTGCTGTTCTTGGCCACGTGAGCACTCGGGAGCGTCTGTGGATTGTGTCCAACCTGGGCACACTTGGGCGTTTCACCCGGACGAAGCCGACACGGGTTTCAGGTCGGTGCCAAGCTCCGGTGAGAATGGAAGGAAAACCTCTGGGTTTCATGCTGACCTTTCTAACGTTTTTTTTTTTTTTCTCTAAGAACAAGAGCAGAATCCTCCAGCTCCCTTTCACGGCACAGTCTTCCCGGTGAGACACGGAGGAGGACGCACGGCGGCCACCCCAACGGCACACATTTCAGAATTGCTTTTGCTGCTTCCAGCTTTGGGAGGTCTGGGGAGGAGAGAGGCTTTCGGTGGATGTGTTTGACATTAAAAAAAACAAAACAAAACAAAACAGAAAAAAAATAAAACTGGTGCCTAATTTATGAAAGAGAATTAGCTTAGTGAGCGTACGCACGTGGATGCCATGTACACGCGTTTTATGGAAATTTGATATTTAACGAGAAACCGGTGAAGGAATGTAGAGAATATCAGGTTTCGAAGCTACGAAACGTGCTATTTATTGAACGGGGATCGTTTCACGAAGTCAGCCCGTCGTATCTGCAGGTCCGGTGGGAAGGAGGCAAACCGTCCCCTGCTTCTTGCTTTGAGATGCGTGTGGATTTCTTATTTATTTTTTTTCCCCCCTGGGTTGGAAATTCGTACATATGTCCTATTTTAATTCTGTGGAGTGTAAATTTGACATTGCCTGGCATTTATTTTTATATTTCTGAAACCTGTTCCTCTTTATTTCCCCCCACCTCCCCCCAATTTACGAGGAGCCCGTTACGATTTACGACATAGCGGGCGCGTCCGGGTTACGTAGACATCCACGGATATTTTCAGGGATTGCTTCACATGAAAAGAAAAATCACGCCGTTTCCCAAACCAACAGTCTTGACCTTTGTCAGTCTCTGATGTTGTCGGTGGGCGGTGATGAGGATGAAAAACAAATAAAACTAAAACACCCTGAGGTTTTTCGGCGACACCGTCACGCTCCTAAGGTTCCATCGTGGCAACAGACTGTATTTCGTCAGGCCCCGTAGTGTGAATGTACATCTTGTAAAACTGAGATATAAATAAACTTATAAATATTTGTATTTCCAGTGTTAAAAAAAAAAAGAAAAAAATTGTCACCTCTCCCCTGAGGACGGACTGATGGGAAAAAAAAAAAAAAAAAAAATCCTGAGTCGTTGGCCGTGGCGAAAAACAGAGCGTTGTTCTGTTACCAGGAGCCCGGGGTGGTCTGTGCATTTCTGGGGGGTACCTGGTGTGACCTACACCCCCCCACCCCTGCACCCCCAGACTGGGAGAGGCACCCTTTACCGAAACGTACCTTCCGGCTTCTCGGTCACGTTCACCCAGAAGGTGGGAAAAAGCAAGAGGAAAAAGCCCTGATTGGAATCAAAAGAGTGCTGGGAACACAGCAGAGGTGCTTGTTTTGGACTTTATTTCATTAATTAACGATTTTTTTTTTTTTTTTTTTTGAGGCGGAGTCTTGTTCTGTGGCCAAGGCTGGAGTGCAGTGGTGAGATCTCGGCTCACTGCAACCTCCGCCTCCCGGGTTCAAGCCATTCTCCTGCCTCAGCCCCCCGGAGTAGCTGGGATGACAGGCACCTGCCACCACCACACCCTAGGAATTTTTGTATTTTTAGTAGCAGTGGGGTTTCTCCATGTTGGTCAGGCTGGTCTTGAACTCCTGACCTCAGGTGATCCACCCGCCTCGGCCTCCCAAAGTGCTGGTGATGACAGGCGGGAGCCACCGTGCCCGGCCGGTGATACACTTTTTAACTTCTCTTTTGTTTCAGTTTTCGGACAGTGGCACGGATTTTCCAGCATGGTGTTGCAATGATGATTGAATCATTTTTGAGACAAAATAATAATAATAATAATATAATAATAAATGATAAAAGAAATTGACTTTTAAAAACGACAACTTTTTACATTTTTTTTTTTAATAAATTTTTGGCATAGCTTTTTCTCAAATGGAAAAAGAAATTGACTTTTAAAAATGACAAGTTTTTACATTTAAAAAAAAAATGTTTGGCATCGCTTTTTCTCTCTTTCTGTGAAAGAACGTGGATGATTGGATTCGGCCGGCCTGCCGGCTTCCCAGCTGTGATAAAAAACACATGTGAGCTGGGAGGGAAGTGGGGGGAGGGACAGAGCCTCGCACACACAGGTTCAGGGTTCCCACCACAGCGGCAGGGTGTACAGGGGCCGGGGACGCTTTATTTGTGGGGACTCGGAGCCTTTCAGACCCCCCTCAGGTGCCCTGAGTCTCCACGATCCGTGTTCTGTGCCATCTGTTCTTCCTGCTAGTTGGTGAAAAGCTTCTCCTGGTCAGAGAAGGAGTTTCGGAGGCCGTGTGTCCAGGCCATTCTGCAAAGTGCAATTTGAGCTTTCTTTTCCCTTTCTGGCCGGCGTGGTGCAAAAAGCCTCTGAAACTCAGAGTTCTCTCTTCACCCGGCCTGTCTGGGTCTTGCCGGACAGAAAGAAAGTGGTGCTTTGCGTGTGCACCAGACGTGCTTTCGTGGCTGTGACCCCAACACGTCAACCTCCAGCCCTGACTAAGGCAGACGCGGGCAAGTTCGGTCTCTGCAGGCTACTCGTGTGGCCTCAGTGAAAAGGTGAATCCACACAGTTATTTCATGGTTAAAACGTTCAGCTTTGGCCGGGCGCGGTGGCTCACGCCCGTCATCACCAGCACTTTGGGAGGCCGAGGCGGGTGGATCACCTGAGGTCAGGAGTTCGAGACCAGCCTGGTCAACATGGTGAAACCCCGTCTCTCCTAAAAATACAAAAATTAGCTGGGTGTGGTGGTGGCAGGTGCCTGTCATCCCAGCTACTCGGGAGGCTGAGGCAGGAGCATCGCTTGAACCCGGGAGGCGGAGGGTGCAGTGAGCCGAGATCCTGCCGTTGCACTCCGGCCTGGGCGACAGAGCCAGACGCTGTCTCAAGAAAAGGAATAATAAAATAAAATAACACGAAATAAACAAAATAAAATGTTCAGCTTTGCTCTGCAAATCTTATTGTTCCACTTGGTTTGAGAGATCCTGTTCCTTAGAAACAGTTTGTTGCCAATTGTAATGAACGTTTTTCAAAAAATGAACGGAATCTTCCTTGATCTTCATTTTTTTTTTTTTTTTTTTTTGCATCGTTCCACCGGAAAAGTAAGTGTCTCGGCCCTGAATTTCTTTCTGATTTTTCCATGGGTTCTCCTGCAGACTTCTCTGGACTTGACCACAAAAAAAAAAAAAAAAAAAAAAAAAAAAAAAATTAACTTTTTCACACGGACACAGTTTCAACAGAGATCTTTGAGTTTCTACGGAACAGCTTCTTACCATCCGTTCTCAGATTCCCGAATTACACACAAAACGTCGTCGACTTTGCCTCCTCCTAACGTGTCCTTCTGTTGCTGAGGCTTCTGTTGGTGTTAGACTTTCGTGTTTAATAGCAGACGACGTAGGGATTTGGAGAAAAATGCAGAGAAAGCAAAAACACTCACGAAACACCCAGAGATAAGCTTTCGAAAGCCTCTCTTCGTGGAGCCCTTGTTCAAAAAGAAAAGTTGTTTTAAACTTTGCAAGCACGCCTACATTAAACTGATAAGCAAAGAAGTCAAGAAAAATAATGTGGGTCATCTGTTCTCTACGTTTTCCCAAAACCGACGTATTTTCATTTCTCCTGTGTCGACTTAAAGACTCCGAGAGTTAAACGTTGAATTTTTGTCATTAATAGTAATGACCAAAACCACAATTAGTTTGGCAGCCGCGTAATAAGAAAAATACAGGCTGGGCTCGGTGGCTCATATCTGTAATCCAAGCACTTGGGGAGGCTGAGGCGGCCAGATCCCTTGAGACCGGGAGACTGAGACCAGCCTGGGCAACGTAGCAAGACCCTCATCCCTACAAAAAAAAAATCAAATAATTAGGCAGGCTGAGGCAAGAGGATCCTTTGTTTCTGTTTTAATTTTAATTTTTTTTTTTTTTTTTTTTTGAGACAGACTCAGTCACCCAGGCTGGAGTGCGGTGGTGAGATCTCGGCTCACTGTCATCTCCACCTCCCGGGTTCAAGCCGTTCTCCTGCCTCAGCCTCCTGAGTAGCTGGGATGACAGGCACCTGCCACCGGGCCCGCCTAATTATTATTATTATTATTATTTTGTATTTTTAGTCGAGACGAGGTTTTGTCATGTTGGCCAGGCTGGTTTTGAGCTCCTGACCTCAGGGGATCCGCCCACCTCGGCCTCCCAAAGTGCTGGGATGACAGACGGGAGCCACCGCGCCCGGCCCAAGAGGATCACTTGATCCCAGGAGGTGGAGGCTGCAGTGAGCCGTGATAGCGCCGCCGCACTCCAGCCTGGGTGACAGAGTGAGACCAGACGTCTGAATAAAGAATTAAATACCACAGGGTGTGTATCGCCAAATTTCCTCAGTCTGCGCACTAACAAGCAGGATTTTTTTTTTTTTTTTTTTTTTTTTGATGGAGTCCCGCTCTGTTCCCCAGGCTGGAGTGCAGGGGACCGATCTCGGCTCACTGCAACCTCCACCTCTTGGGTTCAAGCAATCCTCCTGCCTCAGCCTCCCGAGTAGCTGGGATTACAGGCACCTGCCACCACCGTGCCCGGCTAATTTTTTTGTATGTTTAGTAGAGACGGGATTTCACCATGTTGGCCAGGATGGTCTCTGTATCTCTTGACCTCGTGATCCACCTGCCTCGGCCTCCCAAAGTGCTGGGATGACAGGCGTGAGCCACCACGCCCGGCCTTTTAAATTATTTATTTATGTATTTTTGTGGTTAAGGGTTCAGAGTCTGTTCTCTTTGATATCTTTGTCCATATTCTCACTGCAGCTACTTCCATTTCGAGTTTTGAGAGAAAAGCCACAGCTCTTTTTTGCAGACACTCCATGACATGCCATGCAGACCACACATACGAGTTTTAAGGCCAGGCGCGGCAGCTCACGCCTGTCATCCCAGCACCTTGCGAGGCCGAAGCGGGTGGATCATCCGAGGCCAGGAGTTCAAGACCAGCCTGGACAACATGGCGAAACCCTGTCTCTACTAAAAATACAAAAAATTAGCTGCGTGTCATGGTCGGTGCCTGAAATCTCAGCTACTCGGGAGACGGAGGCAGGAGAGTCAATGGAACCTGGGAGGCAGAGGCTGTGGGGAGCCGAGATCGTGCCCCTGCACTGCAGCCTGGGCGATGGAGTGAGAGTCTGTCTCAGAAGAAAATATGTATATATATATA
>CM052597.1:133695997-133711124 GCA_028551445.1 Miopithecus talapoin
GATCACCTGAGGTCAGGAGTTCGAGACCAGCCTGGCCAACATGGTGAAACCTCGTCTTTACTCAATATACAAAATTAGCCAGGCATGGTGGCGCATGCCTGTAATCCCAACTACTTGGGAGGCTGAGGCAGGAGAATTGCCTGAACCCAGAGGCAGAAGTTGCAGTGAGCCAAGATTACCCCAGCATACTCCAGCCTGGGCTATAGAGTGAGACTCTGTCTAAAAAATATATATATATATATATTTTTTAATTTAAAAATCCAGTTCTTATGAAGGGCGAGATGCTGAAGATCATAGAAAATAAATACAATTCCGGGATTTAAACGTGATTTTCTCTGGGGAATGGGATGGAGGACAGGTGCATGGGATGGTTGTTTTTTAATCATGGTTCCTTCTGAGTTACTTGAATAGTTTCGCAATGTGCTGCTTTGAAGAAAACATTACGTATACATTTTAAAGGATATATGTGCCAGGCATGGTGGCTCACGCCTGTAATCCCAAGAATTTCGGAGGCTGAGGTGGGCGGGTCACCTGAGGTCAGAAGTTCGAGATCAGCCTGGCCAACATGGTGAAACCCCGTCACTACTAAAAATACAATATTCGCTGGGCTTGGTGGTGGGTGCCTGTCATCCCAGCTACTTGGGAGGCTGAGGCAGGAGAATCGCTGGAACCCGGGAGGCGGAGTTTGCAGTGAGCTGAGACTGTGCCATCGCACTCCAGCCTGGGCTGGATAATGATATTCCGCAAATGACTGGAGACTTCCAGGGACGTGGGTTTCCAATTGCACAACAATGAAGACAGAGCAAGACTCTGTCTCAAATAAATAAATAAATAATAAAGTAAAGGATATATGTGTATATGCACATGTGCATACATGTATAGGTACAGATATACACACACATATATATAATATGAATATAAGTTGACTAACGATTTAGAGATTGGAGCCGCCAACCTCTTGTGAAGTCAAAAATTCGTGTATAGGTTTTGACTCCTTCTCCCACCCCCAGATTACCTACTGACAGTCTACCATTTACTGGAAGCCTTACTGATCACAAAAATAGTCAATCAGCAGGCCAGGTACGGTGGCTCATGCCTGGAATCCCAGTGCTTTGGGAGGCCGAGGCGGGCAGATCATGAGGTCAAGAGATCTAGACCCCCCTGGCCAGCAGGGCGAAACCTTGTCAATGTGTGAAGACAATGAAAACAGAGATCTTGACAATGATCCACGTCCACTTTACGGAGAATAAAGATATTTTCTCTTCCTTAGGATTTTCCTAAAAACAGTTTCTCTCCTCCATCTTGCTTTACTGTAAGAACGCAGTGTATAACACATAGAATATACAAAATGTGTGTTGATCGACTATTTTTTTTTTTTTTAGATGTGGTACACGCCACCAAGCCCAGCTAATTTTTTGTATTTTAGTAGAGACAGGGTTTCATCGTGTTTCCCAGGCGAATCTCGAACTGTCGAGCTCAGGCAATCTGACTGCCTCGGCCTCTACAGAACCCTGACAAATACAGACATATTCCTACAACAGCAGAAAGTCCAGATGTCCCAAGATTGATAAAAGTACTTTCAAGATGGTAATGATAATGGTCCTTTGACGAACTCACACACTCACATGTCAAGGCAAGTTTTCTCTAAATCAATAGAATAATAAATTGATACATTAATAAATGGATTTTCTTTAAATCAGTCGAATAATAAATCGATACATTAATAAATGGATTTTCTTTAAATCAGTCGAATAATAAATTGATACATTAATAAATGGATTTTCTTTAAATCAATAGAATAATAAATTGATACATTAATAAATTGATTTCTTTAAATCAGTAGAATAATAAATTAATACATTAATAAATTGATTTCTTTAAATCAATAGAATAAATTAATGCATTAATAGATTTTTTTACATCAATAGAATAATAAATTAATACAGTAATTGATTTCTTTAAATCGATAGAATAATAAATTAATAAATTAATAAATTGATTTTCTTTAAATCAATAGAATAATAAATTAATACATTAATAAATTGATTTATTTAAATCAATAGAATAATAAATTACTACATTAATAAATTGATTTTCTTTAAATTAATAGAATAATAAATTGATACATTAATAAATTGATTTCTTTAAATCAATAGAATAATAAATTAATACATTAATAAATTGATTTCTTTAAATCAATAGAATAATAAATTAATACATTAATAGATTTTCTTTACATCAATAGAATAATAAATTAACACATTAATTGATTTCTTTAAATCAATAGAATAATAAATTAATACACTAATACATTGATTTCTTTAAATCAATAGAATAATAAATTAATACATTAATACATTGATTTCTTTAAATCAATAGAATAATACATTTTTTCTTGCTGTCAGACTAGCCGCACGTAGGCACAGCTTACTTTACAAGTTTGCATAGACAAGAGTCCTGTAGAAGAAAACCCGAAGCCGGGGTGTTGCTCTGTTAGCTTTCTGAGGACACCCTATACTGTAACCGAGTAGCTTTCAATAAACTTGCTTCTCTCAGTGCATCCGCTGCCTTGAATTTCTTCCTACCTAAAACCCGAGAACCCTCTCTGGGGTCTGGATCGAGATCCCTCTTTCTGGTAACGACCGAACGCATAGCAGTTCAACCCCTTGTTGGGGTCCGAGGGTCCACTGGACATGTTGGAGAATATGACGTTGCTTTTTTTTTTTTTTTTTGAGATGCAGTTTCGCTCTTACTGCCCAGGCTGCAGCCCAGTGCAGGTGATCTCAGCTCACTGCAACCTCTGCCTCCCGGGTTCCAGCGATTCTCCTGCCTCAACCTCCCGAGTAGCTGGGGTGACAGGCACACGTCACCACGCCTGGCTAATTTTTGTATTTTTAGTAGAGACGGGGTTTCTCCATGTGGGTCAGGCTGGTCTCAAACTCCCAACCTCAGGGGATCCACCTGCCTGGGCCTCCCAAAGTGCTGGGGTGACAGGCAGGAGCCACCACGCCTGGTTGACATTGCTTTAAACACAGTTAATTTGTCTCTTCTGAGCCAGGTGGATGTTTGCTGGTCAACTCATGGCCACCTATAAGTACAAAACAACTCTTACAGAAATGGCAAAATAAAATATAGAAGGAGTTCGAGAGTGGCCTGGTCAACATGGTGAAGCCCCGTCTCTACTAAAAATACAAAAATGAAAGGGGCATGGTGGCGGGTGCCTGTCATCCCAGCTACTCGGGAGGCTGAGGCAGGAGAATCGCTTGAACCCGGGAAGTAGAGGTTGCAGTGAGCCGAGATCACATCATTGCACTCCAGCCTGGGTGACAAGAGCAAGACTCTGTCTTAAAAAAGAAAAACCCACAAAAACAAACAAAGAAAAAACACAACGTACATCGTGTTTGTTTCTTTGAGTTTCGAATGGGGGGTGGGGAGCGGTAGATGGAAATTTACGGATAGATTCACTCTCTGTCGAGGACTGTTTCATTCTATGACCAATGAGAGCCCCCCTGAGAGGAACATCCAGTACAATGAGTTCATTCAAAGCCTGAGAGTGACTTTTGGAATCTCGTCTTAGCCATCCCAGCATGAAAATCCCAATGTGAGAATGAGGGACTGTGCCCAGCCTATGTGATGTTTGGGGAGTATTTTGTAGCACCAGCTGTCTCTTCTCTTTTTAGGGGATACGAGCCTGGGTCACACCCCAAAAGCTGGCCAAACGGAGTCCTGAGAAGAGATCCCACCCTCAGAATGAAGGTTTTGTTTGAGGGAAAGCCAGCTTACATTTGGGGTACAGTCCCACCCTAATGCGTATATCCCTTCGACATGGTTGAGTGAGTAGAAAAGGGTGCCCTGAATATACATTTACTTTGCTTCTCTGGGATGAAGGAGGGGGTGAGAAACTTCTAGTTTCCAGTAGTTGGCAAAAAAAAAAAAAAAAAAAATGAAAAAAAAATGAGTTTGAAAAGATAAAATTGTTCTGGACTTCAAAGAGGGCAGAGGAATCGTTGGATGAGGGTTTGCAGGAACCACAGCAAGCGTTCGCTGTTATCAGAGCCACGTTTATTAAATTAAGGAGCAAATCGAGCCTGCAAGAAGAAAGGATCATTTGTCATTAGCTGTTTACACATTACGGGGTCCTCGGGGACTACTCTTTGGGAGTCGTAAAGGCGGCAGGCACTCTGCATAAACTCTGATGATTGCAGTGTGTCCAAGCAGACAGGGACGAATTGATTTCTAATGGCATCTGCCTCTGCGTGGGGACTCTTGAGTTTGGCTCTGTGAAGGGGCACCCCTCTCAACTCCTGCACACGTCAGCACGTTAAATCAAACGCAGCTTCCCTGCAGCTCATTCAATCTTTTGTGTTTTTATAACAGGAATGATTGTTTTGGAAATCACTGCTTTGTTTGTTTGTTTGTTTGTTGTTTGTGGGTTTTTTTTTTTTTTTTTTGGAGTCTCATTTTGTCACCGAGGCTGGAGTGCAGAGAGGCACAATCTCAGCTCACTGCAACCTCTGCCTCCGGGGTTCAAGCAATTCCCCTGCCTCAGCCTCCCGAGTAGCTGGGACTACAGCTAATTTTCGTTGTCTTTTTAGTAGAGACGTTTCACCATGTTGGACAGGCTGGTTTGGAGCTCCTGACCTCAGGCAAGCTACATTCCTCGAGCTCCTGACCTTAGGCAATGCACCCAAAGCAGTTTCTGCCATTGTATTTAAAAATGTGGGCCGGGCGCGGTGGTTCAAGCCTGTAATTCCAGCACTTTGGGAGGCCGAGACGGGCGGATCACGAGGTCAGGAGATCGAGACCATCCTGGCTAACACGGTGAAACCCCGTCTCTACTAAAAAAATACAAAAAACTAGCTGGGCGAGGTGGCGGGCGCCTGTAGTCCCAGCTACTCGGGAGGCTGAGGCAGGAGAATGGCGTAAACCCGGGAGGCGGAGCTTGCAGTGAGCTGAGATCCAGCCACTGCACTCCAGCCTGGGCCACAAAGCGAGACTCCGTCTCAAAAAAAATAAAAATAAAAATAAAAAATAAAAATAAAATAAAAAAAATAAAAAATAAAAATAAAAATGTGCTCGGGGGCCAGGCACGGTGGCTCATGCCTGTCATCCCAGCACCCTGGGAGGCCGAGGTGGTTGGACCACCTGAGGTCAGGAGTCCGAGGCCAACCTGGCCAACATGGTGAAACCCCATCTCTACTAAAAATACCAAAAAACAAAAATAGCTGGGCATGGTGATGGGCACCTGTAGTCCCAGCTACTCAGGACTGAGGCTGAAGCAGGAGAATCGCTTGAACCTGGGAGGCGGATGTTGCAGTGAGCCGAGATCGGGCCATTGCACCCCAGCCTGGCCACAGAGTAAGACTCCATCTCAAACAACAACAACAACAACAAGAACAAAAAGTGTTCTACAGTTTCCATAGAGCTATTCATCCCTGTATGTCTTGAAAATACGTACTGTGAGGAAATTAAAGAAAGGTGAAACTTTCTGATAGACACAGCCTGGAAAAATAATTCAGGTGACTTTTTTTCCGTCATACGGTATCCTGATTGTTGAAGTGGATGACTTCATATTCATCAATGTAGTTCGTATCCATGAATCCCATTCATTCTGGCTAATGATCTTGATCTCCGTCGCTCCCCAAGTTTGCTATTGATAAACGTAGGCGGTAATGGGTACCAATTTATACATTATTAACTCCCTCCGCAATGCCCATCCTCAAGGCTGGGGAAAGGTCAGATTTCCAGGAAAAACACAGTAGGACAAAACGTAAAGAGAACAAAGCGTGTTAGTCAGGGTTTTGTAGAGAAACAGAATCAGGACTATATTCTGTTTGTGTGTACAGACACACACACATACACACACACCCACCGCTTCATAGCCACCCCTTCATAGGCAAGGCTTCCACATCTGTGGATTCAGCCAATCATGGTTCAAAAATATTAGGAAAAATGCCAGGTGCAGTGGTTCATCCCTGTAATCCCAGCACTTAGGGAAGCTGAGGTGGGTGGATCACTTGAGCCCAGGATTTCGAGACTAGCCATGGGCAACATGGCAAAATCTCCTCTACAGGAAAAAAAAAAAAAAAAAAATTAGCAAGGCGTGGTAATGCATGCCCACGGTCCCACCAGCTACTCAGGAGGCTGAGGTGGGAGGATTGCTTGAGCCCAGAAGGCAGAGGTTGTAGCGGGCCACGATGGTGCCAGTGCACTCCAACCTGGGGAACAGTGAGACCCTGTCTCAAAAAAAAATTAGTAAAACAAAACCAAAAATAACAATACAACAATAAAAAATAATACAGATTTTAAAAATTCAGTACCACAACCATTTGCATAGTATTTTCATTGCATTCTAAGGACTCTGCAGATGATATGAGCATACGGGAAGAGGTCCATGGGTGAAATGAAAACACCATAGAAATTTATATCAGGGACTTGAGCACCCTCAGATTTTGGCATCCATGAGGGGTCCTGGAACCAATTCCCTGCAGATGCCAAGAGAAGACTGTATACACATGAGATAGAGATAGAGATAGATAGAGAGATAGAGAGAGATATATATAGATATAGAGATGGAGATAGAGATGGATAGAGATAGAGATAGAAATAGAGATAGATATAGAGATACAGCTAGACATAGAGGTAGAGATAGAGATAGATAGAGAGATAGAGATAAACATAGAGATAGAGACGGATAGAGATAGAGAGAGAAAGAGAGAGAGAGAGAGAGATTTGCTTTAGGGACTTGGCTCCCATAGTCGTGTCATCTAACACACCCCAAGTCTTCAGGGTGGAGAGCAGGCTGAAGACCCAGGAGAGAGCAGATGCTGCGGTCTAAGCCTGAAGGCATGTGCTGTAGAATATTCCTTCTTCATCAGGGGAACATCAGACATTTAGTTCTACTAACGCCTTCAGCTGATTAGGTGAGGCCCGCCCACGTTTTGGAGGGCAAGTCGACTTTACTCAATTTACACATTCATCTCGTCCAAAAGCACCCTCACAGAAACACCTTCAGAATTAAGTGTGACCATGTATCTGGGTGCCATGGCCCAGCCAAGTGGACACATGAAACAAACAATCCTACAAGTGCTCCTTCCCTACTCCTGGATGGACTGAGAGCTCCTCCCTCATCAACCAAGGGATCCTCCCTCCTCCCTGGATGGACTGAGAGCTCCTCCCTCATCAACCAAGGGATCCTCCCTCGTCCCTGGATGGACTGAGAGCTCCTCCCTCATCAACCAAGGACTCCTCCCTCATCCCTGGATGGACTGAGAGCTCCTCCCTCATCAACCAAGGACTCCTCCCTCATCCCTAGATGGACTAAGAGCTCCTCCCTCATCAACCAAGGGATCCTCCCTCTTCCCTGGATGGACTGAGAGCTCCTGTCTCATCAACCAAGGGCTCCTCCCTCGTCCCTGGATGGACTGAGAGCTCCTCCCTCATCAACCAAGGACTCCTCCCTCATCCCTGGATGGACTGAGAGCTCCTCCCTCATCAACCAAGGACTCCTCCCTCATCCCTAGATGGACTAAGAGCTCCTCCCTCATCAACCAAGGACTCCTCCCTCCTCCCTGGATGGACTGAGAGCTCCTCCCTCATCAACCAAGACATCCTCCCTCATGTCCAGAGGGCTCCTCCCTGGCGTGAATTCCATGCCTCTCTTTTCTAGTAATGAGATTCTTCTTTTTGGGACTCTCATTTCTCTATTTGTAATCAAACAAACCAAAAAAAAAAGGCGTCTGACAAACGTTCCCCCCATTCTGCTTTCTGGAAGAAACCCATCTCTGGCCAGACCCCTCCCAGGCCCATCCTCCCAGGCCCTGGATCCTGTGCAGTAACCGGCTCTTGACAGGAGCTCAGGTGGGCAGGAACAGACCCAGCGGTAACTGTGTATGGGAGTTAGGGCGTGGTGGCCTGATTTCAGGGACCAGTATGTTGCTCAGCTGTTGCAAGCTCTGGGTTCTCTACTTTTCCGTCATTCCTCTGTCTTTATTCCTCCGTCTGCACCACTCTGGTGGGAATATGGATAAGAGAGGAGGCTGTGCATGTGTGTGAGGTAGGGATTAGATGGAAAAATCTCTCTGCCTTCTGTTCGATTTTGGGGGTGAACCTAAAACTACTTTAAAAAAATCAAAATATGAGAAAAAGACAACCGATTGGCACATCTTTCTCTTCCAGAGACATCAAGATGGTCTTTGTATGGTGGTGGCAAACGTCTGCCTGGGGTCTTGAGGCTGCTTAGGCGAGGAAATGGCCTTTGTATTTTGTCTGATTTCATCTTCCCTTTCTGTGCCCCGGACACGTCAGAGATACAGCAGAGCTGTGCAGGAACGTTGAAGTTTTTGTGTGGTGAGTTCTCATTCTCTATCCCCATCTGAATTTCCTTGCTGTTTTATTGTTTTCTGGTGAGTCACTGAATGATTTTGTGTTCGACTCCTAGCATCCTTCAGTTTAGGAAATGACTGGCGTCTCCCACAGGGGTATTGATGAGTCAAGTAGAATAAAAATGTTTCTGACATGTGGATCGCATTTCCCTTCCAATACTCATGGGCTTAAAAATAAGGAAGAACACAATTTTTTTTTTTTTTAAATTGGGCTTTGCCAAAACTCAAACGTTTGAAAAACCGGTTGAAGACGTTTTTATTTTTGCCAGACCACAAATGTCACCCGACGTGACCGTTCCTCTCTGTGAGTTCTGTGTGATTCTGGCTGGAGATTCACCCACAGCACATTTGGACGCGTCTGCTTAAAACGGGCGCTGTGGTTCCGTATGTGAGATCCCGTCTCCCAGGTCACTGGGAGCTTAAAATACTCACGCTTCAGCGTCTGCTCATGTGAAAATTTGCGGTTCTTTGGGGACCAGATTCACCTCTTTTCGTATTTGTTCAACGTGTATATCATGTGGGTTTTTCCACTTACTCATCTCAAAGGCTTCAAATGCCCTCTTGTTCTGCAAAATTAACTCCTTGCTGGCAATTGTCTTTATGAGTGATCCTGGGGTCCACACAAGGCTTGTTTGCAGAGAACAGTACAGAGGGTGAGCATTGAAATCAGGGCATGTCTCTCGTTTGGAGTCAGCACAAAGCTGCAGGAAGGGTCCAGTGTGGTGGCTCACGCCTGTAATCCCAGCATTTTGGGAGGCTCAGGTGGGAGGACTGTGGGAGCCCGGAGGTTTGACACTAGCCTGGGCAACATAGTGAGACCCCATGTCTATTAAAAAAACAAACAGAAGGCCGGGCGCGGTGGCTCACACCTGTAATCCCAGCACTTTGGGAGGTCGAGGCAGGCGGATCACGAGGTCAGGAGATCGAGACCATCCTGCCTAGTATGGTGAAACTCCGTCTCTACTAAAAATACAAAAATTTGACCAGGCGCGGCGGCTCACTCCTGTAATCCCAGCACTTTGGGAGGCCGAGGTGGGCGGATCATGAGGTCAGGAGATCAAGACCATCCTGGCTCACACAGTGAAACCCCGTCTCTACTAAAAAAATACAAAAAAAATTAGCCGGGCATGATGGCAGGCACCTGTAGTCCCAGCTACTCAGGAGGCTGAGGCAGGGGAATGGCATGAACCCGGGAGGTGGAGCTTGCAGTAAGCTGAGATCGTACCACTGCACTCCAGCCTGGGTGACAGAGCGAGACTCCATCTCAAAAAAAAAAAAAAAAAAAAAAATATATATATATATATATATATACACACACACACATATATATATATAAATTAGCTGGGCATGGTGGCACATGCCTGTAGTCCCAGCTACTTGGGAGGCTGAGGCAGGAGAATTGCCTTAACCCAGGAGATGGAGGTTGCAGTGAGCTGAGATTGCACCATTGCACTCCAGCCTGGGCGACACAGCAAGACTCTGTCTCAAAAACCAACCAACCAACCAACAGACAAAAACTTCAGGAAGAAGTCAAGGAGTTTGAGCAAGACCAGGATTTGGATTTCCTATGCCGTGTACTTGTTGGAGACTTCAAGTTTTGACATCCCTGGAAGCTCAGTGTCCTCCTTTGTAAAATGAGGTGATGAGTGATGGTACGTCATATCTGGAGTCGTTACATAAAATCAGACAGTGCATATGGAATGTCCCCCACAGAGCCCAGTGGGTGCTCCAATTTCAAGAACATGAGAGCTCCCTGCTTCCTTCCAATTTCTCTTCAACATGATGACTGAGGCATACTGAAAATCCAACAAAATAATGCCTCAAAATACATGGGATTCCCTCCCACCTGCCCCTGCTTTTTTTTTTTTTTTTTTTTTTAGCAACTGCTTTAGAAATAGTTAATGGGTCATATGATGTATGCTGGTTTCAGCCATTGCAATAGTTATCTATGCTGCATAATAAATGACCCCCATCATAATGGTTTAAAATTGTTACACAAATAGTTAATGGGTCATATGAGGTACGCTGGTTTCAGGCATTGCAATAGTTATCTATGCTGCATAACAAATAATCCCCATCATAATGGCTTATATTGTAACCCAAATAATTAATGGGTTATATGAGGTATACTGGTTTCAGGCATTGCAATAGTTATCTGTGCTGTGTAACAAATGACCCCCATCATAATGGTGTAAAACTGTTACCCAAATAATTAATGGGTCATATGAGGGATGCTGGTTTCAACCATTGCAATAGTTATCTATGCTGCATAATAAATGACCCCCATCATAATGGCTTAAAACTGTTACACAAATAATTAATGGGTCATATGAGGTACACTGGTTTCAGGCATTGCAATAGTTATCTATGCTGCGTAACAAATAACCCCAATCATAATGGCTTAAAATTGTTACACAAATAGTTAATGGGGTCATATTACATATACTGGTTTCAGGCATTGCAATAGTTATCTATGCTGCATAACAAATGACCCCCATCATAATGGCTTACAATTGTTACCCAAATAATTAATGGGTCATATGAGGTACGTAGGTTTCAGGCATTGCAATAGTTAACTGTCCTGTGTAACAAGTGACCCCAATCATAATGGCTTAACATTGTTACACTCCCAAAGGAAATTTAGTTCCATATGATCAAGTGAAACAAGTCACTCTGAAAAGGCAACAGACTCGATGAGTCCAACTATAGGACACTGTGGAAAAAGCAAAACAACAGACACAGGAAGAATCAGGGGTTCCAAGAAAGCAGGGATGAAGAGGTGGCACTCAGAGGATTTTTAGGGCAGTCAAGTGACGCTGGGTAAAATCACAATGATGGGTCTATGTCGTTATACATTTGTCCAGACGCACAGAACGTACACCACTGGGAGGGGGCTGTAATGTGAAATAGGGACTGTCCTGATGATGACGTGTCCATGGAGGTTCGTTGAGTGTAACAAATGCACCATGCTGGTGGGGATATTGATAACGGAGGAGGTTGCGCACGTGTGTGAGGTGGTGGATAGTTGGAAAAATCTCTCTGCCTTCTGTTCGATTTTGGGGTGAACCTAAAACGACTAAAAAAAATTAAAATATTAGAAAATGACAACCGATTGGCACATCCTTCTCTTCCAGAGACATCGAGATGGTCTTCGTATGGTGGTGGCAAACGTCTGCCTGGGGTCTTGAGTTTCAGCCTGGGGAGGTAGGGTATTGAGGGGCAGTGGTGAGTATGGGTTCCGAACCAAGCAGCTAGGACGCAATGAACGTCTAGCTAAGGAACTGGAATTGGGGCACCAACAAGTGAGTCCTGCCGGGTTCCAATGCTTTTCTGGGCTCCCAAACAAAAATGCTACCTCCTGCACCTTATGCTTTCTCCAAAGTTGGAGGATAAGGCAGGAGAGCATAAGACAAGACAGCTGGGTATTCTGGGAGTCTAGAGGTCTGCTGTGCACTCAATATCAGGACTCCCTCCACTTGTTTTTATTGTTATGATTATGCTTTATCCCCCCACCCCCAATTTTTTTATTATTATTATTCTTTAAGTTCTGGGGTACATGTGCAGAATGGGCAGGTTTGTTACACAGGTATACACGTGCCATGGTGGTTTCCTGCAGCCATCAACCCATCGTCTACATTAGGCATTTCTCCTAACGCTATCCCTCCCCTTGCCCCCAGCCCCCTGACAGGCCCCAGTGTATGATGTTCCCCTCCCTGTGTCCCTGTGTTCTCATTGTTCAACTCCCACTGATGAGTGAGAACATGCGGTGTGTGGTTTTCTGTTCCTGTGTGAGTTTGCTGAGAATGATGGTTTCCAGCTTCATCCATGTCCCTGTAAAGCACATGAACTCATCCTTTTTGATGGCTGCATAGTATTCCATGGTGTATATGTGCCACATTTTCTTTATCCAGTCTATCATCGATGGGCATTTGGGTGGGTTCCAAGTCTTTGCTAATGTGAACGGTGCCACGATAAACATACATGTGCATGTGTCTTTATAGTAGAATGATGTATAATCCTTCGTGTATATACCCAGTCATGGGATTGCTGGGTCAAATGGTAATTCGAATTGTAGATCCTTGAGGAATCACCACACTGTCTTCCACAATGGTTGAACTAATTTACACTCCCACCAGATAATTAATATTTGACTACGCCACACCATCTTAGTATAATATGACAGATGGAACTGCATGTGATTAAATAAAGAAGTAAGTTGTGATTTGATTCACTTGACACATTTGATTAAGATCTAACCGAGATTCCGCTTACGAGGTTTACTGGCCACGCTTTAGCTTGAAGAAGGCTAATGAAATTGGGGCATCTTTTATGGAGTCATTGCTATTTCATGTTGTTCTGTTCGTTCCACCCATGTTTTTAAAAGAGTCGACTTCTTTGTTTGTTTGTTTTTGTTTCTTGTTTTTGAGATGGGGCCTCGCTCTGTGGCCCAGGATGGAATGCAATGGCACCATCTCAGCTCACTGCAACCTCCGCCTCCCGGGTTTAAGCAATTCTCTTGTCTCAGCCTCCGGAGTAGCTGGGATTACAGGTTCACACCACCACGCCCAGCTACATTTTGTATTATTAGTAGAGATGGGGTTTCATCACGTTGGCCAGGCTGGAATCAAACTCCTGAGTTCAGGTGATGCACCTGCCTCGGCCTCCCAAAGTGCTGGGATGACAGGTGTGAGCCTAGATGACCGCGCCGGGCCAAGAGTCGACTTCTTCTGACCAAGCGCACCCTACTGCTAAATATTTTGACTGACATTTTGTTTTATTTGGAAGTGAGTCCAACGATAGCTTTTCTTTTTCCCCCTAGTGACAGCAGAGAATGGCTAAAACATGCCCTTTTGGTAGTCTGGTTTATTTTTTCTGCAGCTTCTTACATTTCAGGAGCAGTTCTTTTCTGCAAAGAGGTTGGCGTACATCACTGACATTGTCTTCTTAATATCGCTTTCAATCCTGCCTATTTTCTACTAAGGAGAGACACAGAACTTGCCCATCTGCCAACTTCATGCCGATGTCTCGTTGAAGAACCGTCTTACCTCATCTGTGTAAAGTCCTCTCATAAATCGAATTCCAAAGTCGTGGAGAAATCCCGTCTCCATCCTAAGGGAGGAAGGAAAAAAAAAAAAAATGGAACCAGATGAAGTAAGAAAAATACAATTGTGACTTCTGTTTCTTTCTGAGACATTTGGACCATGGCAATCAGTCAGATGGCTGAGAGGGTTTAGATGTCTAACCTAATCGCCTTCTTCCCCCTTTTTTTTTTTCTGTCTTTGCGGCTATTAAGGGTTTAGAGTTCTTAACCACTTTACCAGAACAATAGGAGTGAAAAACCTGGATGTTTACCAAGCCTGCAATTACGGACCAAGTGGCCACTCTACAGGATCATAATTTGAACTTACATGTAACAGCCATTCCTCCCAGCAAATAAATTGCTGTAACGTGACCTGATTATTTATTACAAGGTCAAAAGCAGTGAAACAGCCTCACAGTCATCCATCAGCCACCCAGCGATCCTCATCACCCTTGCCACGAAGCGGAAACATGGAATGTCCGTGGCCATCTCCGCAAGAGACACATTTTCTTTCTAAACTGTGGGAAAGGAATTTGGATCATCGCCGGGCCGTCGTGCTGGGGGTGTTTGGAAAGGGTATAATTATTGCGTTGAAAAGCTGGGATGTCATTATCGTGTGTGTGTGTGTGTGTGTGTGTGTGTGTGTGTGTGTGTAAAATCAGTTTTTATTTCTTTCCCCCTTGCTGACGGTCACTGCTGACATACATTGTAAAGGGGAATAAGGAAGATTTGGGAACAGCTTTTGGCCCACTCTGTGTTAAATGTCACCGACCTGGGGAAACAGTGGAGTTTGCATAGAGAAAGACTGGATTTGGGGAAGCCGGCCAGATCCCCAGCAGAACTGTTCATATGATCCTACAACCCTATTTTCTACGGCCATGGCTATTCGGGCTGGTGTGTGCTGGAGCTCTGAATGGTGAGGGTCTGGCAGAGCCCTGAGATTTCCCAGGTTCCCACCTGATCTGCTCCCCACGTGTCTTTGAGAAGGTGGCTGCGGTGATCCTAACCCTGGGGGTGACTCCCTCCCCCGACACCTGATTACCAACCACAGGGCATTTGACACGGCGTATGACACTGTGGACAGCAGTGTGCGGAAAAGTTCCAACCGGCGGTCACCTTTGTGTGTGTGTGTGTGTGTGTGTCGGGGAAGTGGGCCCAGGCTCGGAGGTTCGTCTGTTTGTGTCTCTTGTTAGAAATTCGAGCAACTTGGTTTTAGGGAAAGATATACACAGAGTTTTCTCAACGGGAAAAAGTTACTAAATACCACTGGACTATATCTACATATACATATGTAGTTTCTTTTATATATAGTTTGTGAATATATATATCATATTACTCCATACTGTATTAATGTATATAATATATAATGTAAATATATCACTATATAGTATATAAATGTATATATAATATATAAATGTATTATATAATATATTCATGTATACTATATAATTATATAATATAAAACAAACTATTATATGTTCTATTAATGTATATACTATATTAATACAATACATAATATGGTAAGCTATATAATATATAATTATACATTGTATTATAATAATACAATATATTTAGGTACATAACATATAATACAATATATAATATATGTTATAATATTATATATCATATATTGTATATCTTAAAATAATATACAATCTTATAT
>CM052597.1:133711624-133742477 GCA_028551445.1 Miopithecus talapoin
GAAGGAAGGAAGGAAGGGAGGGAGGGAGGAAGGAAAGAAGGAAGCAAGGAAGGAAGAGAGAGAGGAAGGAAGGAAGAAAGGAAGGAAGGAGGGAAGAGAGAGGAAGGAAGGAAGAAAGGAAGGAAGGAAGAGAGAGAGAAAGGAAAGAAGGAAGGAAGAGAGAGAGGAAGGAAGGAAGAAAGGAAGGAAGGAAGAGAGAGAGAAAGGAAGGAAGAGAGAGAGAAAGGAAGGAAGGAAGGAAGAGAGAGAGGAAGGAAGGAAGGGAAGGAAGGGAAGGAAGGAAGGAAGGGAAGGAAGGAAGAGAGAGAGAAAGGAAGGAAGGAAGGAAGGAAGGGAGGAAGGAAGGAAGGAAGGAAGGAAGGAAGGAAGGAAGGAAGAAAGGAAGGAAGGAAAGAAGGAGCGGAAGACCTTCTATCGGGTGCTATGCTCACTATTTAAGGGATACGTTCCATGGAAGCACGAATCTCGACATCACACAATACACCCATGAAACAAACCTGCACACGTGCCCCCTGAATCTAAAATAAAAATTAAAAAAGAAACCGCTTTCCACCAGCTGATTTTTTGTTTGTTTGTTTGTTTTTTGTATTTTTAGTAGAGACGGGGGTTTCGCCCTGTTGGCCAGGCTGGTCTCGAACTCCTGACTTCCGATGACCCACCCACCTTGGCCTCCCAAAGTGCTGGGATTCCAGGTGTGAGCCACCAGGCCTGGCCTTTTGTTTGTTTTGTTGTTTTGTTTTGTTTTGTTTTTTGAGATGGAGTCTCCTCTGTCACCCAGGCTGGAGGGCAGCGGCATGATCTTGGCTCACAGCAACCTCCACCTCCTGGGTTCATGCGATTCTCCTGCCTCAACCTCCCGAATTTTTCTGCTTCTCACTGTTCCTGGTTCTCCTGCCTCAACCTCCCGAATTTTTCTCCTTCTCACTGTTCCCAGCATTTCCCAGGGAAGGGAGAGCCCCTCCCAACTCCATCTCCCTCGTGAAGCCTGTGAGGGCCTCAGCTTCCACTTTGAAAAGTCACGTCAAGGACGCCTGAGCGTTCGCTCATCTGTGCTGAAAAGATCTTTTTAATGAACTGTATTGTGTTGAGCGCAAGGGCAGGGAGGACGGGGGTGGAAATGTGGAATGGAAACCTCATCCGTGTGTGTGTGTGTGTGTGTGTGTGTGTGGAAAGTCGTTTCTTTGTGGTCGCCGGTGTGTTGGTACGCCGGGCTGGCGAAAGCAAATAATGCTGTTGCTTCATCGTCATATTGTCACTGGGTAAGTTTTCCTGGGGTGCAGAGAAGCTCCTTCTGATACAACACGGTGTGGAGAAGAGTAGCCAAGAAGCCGTTGTTTTGGAGCCCAAAGAAAAGCATTTGCAAACCCCACTGTCTCAAGCTTTTGCAAACCCCCCTGTCTCAAGCTTTTGCAAACCCCCCCGTGTCAAGCTTTGCAAAACCCCCTTCTCAAGCGTTGCAAAGTCCCCATCTCAAGCTTTTACAACCCCCCGTCTCAAGCTTTTGCAAACTCCCCTGTCTCAAGCTTTTGCAAACCCCCCTGTCAGAAAGCTTTTGCAAACCCCCCTTGTCCCTAATTTCGTTTTCGAAAATTAGATACTCGGAATTTTGCCTAAGATAACTGTATTACCGGGATGCAATTTGCTGTAGGTGGCTAGCTTTCCTGCATGAGGTCCCTTAATAAAAAGTGTCAGTTAAAATGAAAATACAGCTTGGGTAATTAAATTTAATTGGATCTTGTCACTTTACATCCGCTTCGTTGGGGAGGATTTCTACGGAATGGCAACCACCCCGGTTTGCTCATTTCTTGACGGCAAAGCTGCTGCGGAGAAGATGACCCTCCTCTAATAAAGTGAGACCCCGGTTTTGGCCGGGACTCTGAACCCTGGTCGTGACGGTAAACAAAGAAAAAGGAAAGGACCGGCTTAGGGTCGGAAAAGAAGGGGATGGAGTTATCTGTGGGTGATTCACTTGGACTCCCAGCTAGCGAGATGCTGTTGTGACCACTTGCAGGGAAGATCCCAGCTCTGAGAAAAGGCTTTTTTTTTTTTGCAGAAAAGGGTCGCCATCCCTGCAACTTAATATCCGCAGATGTTTCTTCTAGACACGGTGACCCCCTACAGGGCCGCCACCGTGTCCTCAGAGAGAGTTAGGGAGAATGTAGGAGTCTGTTATGGGGATATTCTAACAAGTTTCCACCAACAGAGTGGCTGAAAGCGACACCTTCGTATTGCACTACGGTTCTGGAGGCCAGATCTCCCAGATCAGCCTCTCTGCGCTGTTGTGAAGGACTCTTGGCTTCCTTCTGCAGGTTCCAGGGGAACAATCTGTGCTTTGGAGTTTTCTGGGTCCTAAAGGAAACCCAGAATGTTCCTGGCCTCGCATCTCACCTCCTTCTTCCTCTTCTGTCTCCTGGTCTCCGTCTGTCTTCGTCAGACAAGGACCCTTGGGGTTCCATCGGCGCACCTGGATCAGCCCAGGTCACCTGTCCATCTGCCCTGAACTGAAGCACGTCTGCAAAGCACCTGTTGCTATGAGCGTTCACGCAGGCTCGTAGCTTCTGGAGACTGAGGCCTGGGTATCTTTGGAGGTCCATAGACAGTGTGAGGCCTCTGAGCCCAAGCTTAGCCATCCTGTCCCCTGTGACCTGCACGTATCCATGCAGATGGCCTGAAGCCATCGAAGATCCACAGAAGAAGTGAAAACAGCCTCGACTGATGACATTCCACCACTGTGCTTTGTTTCTGCCCCACCCTCATGTCCTTTGCAATCGTCCCCAATCCTTAACAAGGTTGTTTGTATTTCCTCCCATCTTTGAGAAGGTATTTTGTGAGACCCAGCCCCTGCCCACAAAACGTTGTTCCTAACTCCACCGCCGATCCGCAAACCTCTAAGAACGAACCCTAACCCCATCACCGTTTGCTGAGTCTCTCTTCGGATTCAGCCCCCCTGCACCCAGGTGCAATAAACAGGTTTGTTGCTCACACAAAGCCTGTTTGCTGGTCTCTTCACACGGACACGTGTGACAGAGAGAATCCAGCAAATATCAGTCAGTGAGGTCTTGGGAAGCGGGGGGGGATGCCAAAAACCTGTCTTCACACCTTGGCCAGGGGACCCCAGCGACTGCCTCACACCGGCTGATCCCTGCTGCTGGCTCACAGGACATTTTATTCTGGGGCCACAGGAGTTGCATTTCCCACCACAGTTCTGCAGGCACAGCGTCCAAAAATCCAGAATGCTGGATGCATAGAGAGGATGGGCTTATACTGAAGTCTTCGGGTTGTAAAAGTTAAAGGAAAGGGCCTGGATGCGGTGGCTCACGCCTGTCATCCCAGCACTTTGGGAGGCCGAGGCAGGTGGATCACTTGAGGTCAGGAGTTCGAGACCAGCCTGGCCAACATGGTGAAATCCCATCTCTACTAAAAATACAAAAATTAGCCGGGTGTGGTGGTGCACGCCTGTAATCCCAGCTACTCAGGAGGCTGAGGCAGGAGAATCGCTTGAACCCGGGAGGCGGAGGTTGCAGTGAGCTGAGATCGTGTCACTATACTCCAGCCTGGGTGACAAGAGCAAAACTCTGTAAAAAATAAAATATAAAATAAAATAAAATAAAATAAAATAAAATAAAATAAAATAAAGAAAGAGAAAAGGGCCAGGTACAGTGGCTCACGCCTGTTATCCCAGCAATTTGGGAGGCCGAGGCGGGCGGATCACCTGAGGTCAGGAGTTCGAGACCAGCCACCACTTCCTTCCTTCCTTCCTTCCTTATGTCCTTCCTTCCTTCCTTCTTTCTTCCACTTTCTTTCTTCACCCTCCCTCCCTCCCTTCCTTCCTTCTTTCCCTCCTTCCCTCCCTCCCTCCGTCCCTCCCTCCCTTCCTTCCTTCTTTTCTTCCTCCCTCCCTCCGTTCCTTCCTCCCTCCCTCCCTTCCTTCCTTCCTCCCTCTTTCCCTTCCTTCCTCCCTTCCTCCTTTCCTTCCTTCCTTCCTTCTTTCCGCCCTCCCTTCCTTCCTTTCTTTCTTCATTCTTTCTTTCCTTCCCTTCTTCCTCCTTTTCTCCCTTCCTTCCTTCCTTTGTCCCTCCTTCCTTTCTTCTTCCTTTCCTTCCTTCTTTCCTCCCTCCCTTCCTTTCTTTCTTCATTCTTTCCTTCCTTCTTTTCTTCCTCCTTTTTTCCCTTCCTTTCTTCCTTCCTCCCTCCCTTCTTTCCTTCCTTCCTTCCTTCATTCTTTCCCTGCCTTCTTCCTTCCTTCCTTCTTTCCTTCCTTCCCTTCTTTCTCTTTCTTGCCATATTTCCCTCTTTCCTTTCTTCTCTTCCTTTTTCTTTCTTCCTTCCTCTCTCCCCCTTTCCTTTCCTCCTTCCTTTCTTAAAAACAAATAATGAAATTAAAAATAAACAAAATAAATCAATTAATAAAATAAAAACAAAAAGGGTTTTACTTTATAATACTATTATTATTATTATTAATATTATTATTATTATTTGAGATGGAGTCTCACTCTGTCACCCAGGCTGGAGTGCGGTGGCGCGGTCTCGGCTCATCACAACCTCCACCTCCCAGGTTCAAGCGATTCTCCTGCCTCAGCCTCCTGAGGAGCTGGGATGACAGGTGCACGCCACCACACCAGGCTGATTTTCGTGTTTTTAGTAGAGATGGGGTTTCACACTTTGGCCCCTTGCTGGGTGAGAGGGTCTCCTGCCATACACCCCAGCCTCTCTGGGAGCCTCTATGAGCGAAAGGACGCAGTGACTGTCTGTCTCTAGTTGTGCTAACGCACCACCCCTGCCCCTCTTTGTCTGTAGACTCAAAGCTGTGTAGGAAGTAGCTTTTGACAGCCGAGCATATCATGTCTTCTGTAAACCGTTCTAATTTATAGAGGGTCTCAGGTTTAATCTTGCACGTTCTCCTGCCGTATCCTAAATTATCAATCATTTTAATGACACGTTAAAAAAAAAAAAAAAAAAAAAAAACAAGCAAATCTTCGATGACATCCTTATCGCCTATTTTAATACAATTTCCTAAATCAAACATCGTACGGAAGCTCCTATAAAAAAACGTACGCCTAGTAAGAAATTAAAGAAGTGTGCACTAAGGGCGACCAACGTGGCACGGATAGACTTATCAGATCTTTAATTGTATACAAACGAGCTTCTCTTCGTATTCAAAGAGGCACCCGGCTTTTTGAATTACAGAGTCTCTGGGTCCACAGATGCAGACACGTCTTTGGAATCGTAAATACTACTAGCTAGCGACAATCCTACATTAAATTTCAGGTCTTAATCGGGTCTTACACCACGTGCTTTTTGTTGTTGTTGTTTTGTTTTGTTTTTTTTTGAGACAGAGTCTCACTCCTGTCACCCAGGCTGGAGTGCAGTGGTGCAATCTCGGCTCACTGCAACCTCCGCCTCCCGGGTTCAAGCAATTCTCCTGCCTCAGCCTCCTGAGTATGTGGGATTAATAGGCACCTGCCACCACACCCGGCTAATTTTTTGTATTTTTAGTAGAGACGGAGTTTCACCCTGTTGGCCAGGCTGGTCTCGAACTCCTGACCTCATGATCCACCTGCCTCGGCCTCCCAAAGTGCTGGGATGACAGGCGTGAGCCACCGCGCCCGGCCAATTCCTGTTTTTTCAAACCCATCTGTGCCTTGGACTTTGTTAGCACAGTCCTACGATACTGAAGAGGCTGGTGATCTTTGTTTGCTAAATCGTAGCTGTCTGCCTGTTTAGAAGGCAATGTAAGCATGAATGAAAGGAATCTGATATCTGTGCAGCGCCCTCACCAGCCGTCTAACCAGCCGTCTTCGACGTGGCCACAAGCCCTTATTAGCAGCAGCTCCAGGCACCCATGGCCTCCCACACCCAGAAAACAAACTTACGGTTTGACCACCAAAATTTAACGTTGTGTGGCTGTACCCGGCTTGTTGGAATTTCCAAGGAACAGAGCAGCTCCTGTTTTACAAGTTTATTGCACGATGACATACTTTAATTTTATACAAACGAGCTTCTCTTCGTATTAAAAGATGGTATATAGTGGAGAGAGGATGTTTGGACGTTGGAAAAAAAATTTCTCTGGGAAAGAGAGAGTCTTTTTTAACTGTAGATAAATAGGTACCAGCCTCTTGCTATCCATTTGGGAGCGTGCTTTTTTAAATATTTGAGACAGGGTCTGGCTAAGCTGCCCAGGCAACAGTGCAATGGTGTAATTACAACTCACGGCAGCCGCGACCTCCTGGGCTCAAGCAATCCTCCTGCCTCAGCCTCCTGAGTAACTGGGACTACTGGTCTGTGCCACCAAAGTCAGCTAATCTTTATTGTTTACTTTTTGCAGAGGCTGGGTCTTGCTACATTGCCCAGGCTGGTCTCAAACTCACAGGCTCAAGGAATCCTCCTGCCTCAGCCTCCTGTGTAGCTGGGACTACAGGCGTGTGCCACCATAGTCAGCTAATTTTTTATTTTTTACTTTTTGTAGAGGTGGGGTCTTGCTACATTGCCCAGTCTGGTCTCACACTCACAGACTCAAGGAATCCTCCTGCCTCAGCCTCCTGAGTAACTGGGACTACTGGTGTGTGCCACCAAAGTCAGTTAATCTTTATTTTTTAATTTTTGCAGAGGTTGGGTCTTGCTACGTTGCCCAGGCTGGTCTCAAACTCACAGGCTCAAGGAATTCTCCTGCCCCAGCCTCCTGTGTAGCTGGGACTACTGGTGTGTGCCACCAAAGTCAACTTATCTTTCTTTTTTACTTTTTGCAGAGGTTGGGTCTTGCTACATTGCCCAGTCTGGTCTCACACTCAGAGGATCAAGCGATCCTCCTACCTTGGCCTCCCAAAGTGCTGGCATGCCAGGCATGAGCCACCACATCCTGCCAGTTTGAGCCAGTTCTGTTCCCATGTCCCAAAGCCTCATAGGACCAATGACTGAGCACTTCATTCTCTCTTCCCTAAGAACTGAAGTGGACAGGTTTTCTCACGGATGTTGTATGTTAGTACTGGGATCTGTCAGTAGAGAAGGAGCACGCCCGCCTTTTTGGGACACACACAGACACAGACACACAGACACTGTGTCTCTCACTGGCTCTTGACTTCTAACCATCAAGGCTGGGTGCATGCATGGCCCCTGGATTCCAAGCATCCCTCAGGGGCTGACACCGATTGTATAGTCAACAACTCAGTAAGTTCTTCCTCAGGCTCTTTGCTCTCCTTGGCCACCATCCCCACTCTAAAGGTTCCGGGGACTCTCCTGTCCTGGTTGCAATGATGCCCCAGGATTCTTGGGGACAGGAGATTCTATTGGGACTCACCAAAGAATGAGAAGGGTAGCAAGATAGTTAGATCATAGCTAAATAGATAATAGGTAGATGATAAGTAGATAGATGAAAGAGAGTAGGTAGATGGTAGATATAGATGATAGATAGACAGATAATAGGTACATGATAGGAAGGTAGTAGATAGATGTAGATTAGCTAGATAGGCAGATGATAGAATGAGAGTGGACGAATAGATAGGTGATAGATAGATAGATAACAGGATGTAATGGATAAAAGATAGATAGATGATAGATGGATATATAGATATACAGATGATAGAATGTGAGTGGATGAATATATAAAAGATAGATAACAGGATGTGAATATATGAATAGATAATAGATGGATGGATGGATAGATAATAGGATACGAGTGGATGAATAGATAGATAAACAGATGATAGGATGTTAGTGGATGAATAGATAAATATAGATAGATAGAAAGATAGATAGATAGATAGATAGATAGATAGATAGATAGATAGATAGATAGATAGATAGATAGATGTGATGGTGGATGGATAGGTGGATGAACAGATAGATACATGGATAGGTGAATAGATAGATACTAGATAGATGTGATGGATGGATGGATGGATAGACTGATAGATTGATCAATAGATAGACAGATGATAGATGGATATCTATTAACAGATAGATATGACAGATAGTAGATAGACAGATGATGGATAGATGGATAGCTATTAATAGATAGGAAGATGATAGAATGTGAGTGGATGAATACATAGATGACAGATAGATAATATATAGATAAGATAGATACATAAATAGACACAGAGATACATAAATAATAGGATGTAATGGATAAAAGATAGATATACAGATGATAGAATGTGAGTGGATGAATAGATAAGTGATTGATAGATAATAGAACGTTAGTGGATGAATAGATAGGTGATAGACAGATAATAGGACGTGAATGTATGAATAGGTAGATAATAGACGAATGGATGGCTAGATAGGCAGATACATAGACACATAGACAAATAGATAATAGGATGAGTGGATGAATAGATAGGTAGATAGATAGATAGATAGATAGATAGATAGATAGATAGATAGATAGATAGACAATAGGATGAGTGGATGAATAGATAGATAGACAGATAGACAGACAGACAGACAGACAGACAGACAGACAGACAGACAGATAGATAGATAGATAGATAGATAGATAGATAGATAGATAGATAGATAGATAGATAGATAGACAGACAATAGGATGAGTGGATGAATAGATATATAGACAGATAGACAGATAGATAGATAGATAGATAGATAGATAGATAGATAGATAGATGATAGATAGATGATGGATGGATGAATAGATAGATAGATAGATAGATAGATAGATAGATAGATAACAGGATATGAGTGGATGAATAGATAGATACATAGACAGATGTGATGGTGGCTGAACAGATAGATAGATACATGGATAGATGTGTAGATAGATACTAGATAGATGTGATGGATGGAAGGATGGATAGATTGATAGATCGATCAATAGATAGATAGATCGATCAAGATAGATGACAGACAGACAGATAGATAGATAGATAGATAGATAGATAGATAGATAGATAGATAGATAGATGATTGATAGATAGATAGATAGACCTTCATGAAAAAATTCCCTACATTTTAGTAGAATATACTAGGACCTGATCCCTGGGGACACTGAAACCTAAGCTGCGATTTGGGTCAACACCACAGTGACTGTTTTCCAGGACGTGGCGTCTGCTGATTCTGGTGTCGGGACTGAGGGAAGGCACGAATTTTGCAAATGGTTCTTGGGGCGAAAGTTTCCCTCTGCATCTCAGGGGGCATTTCTCTCTCAACCTAGTACTGAATTCTTCTTGGACGAGTCTCAAAATCATGGTGTTTCTCTTCAGTTTCGTGACTGGAGGGGGTGGGAGTTGGTGGGGTGGACACACCTGTCTTTGGGACAGAGTCAGCAAGGAAATCAACGTACTCCTAGTTCCCCAGTGGAGAGTTTAGCGATTTAAGCTGAGAGGTTGGAGACTACCTACTCGATTTTCATGAGCAGTCTTGGATTTAGGGCTCCACTAAAGAAACTCACGAAACGCAAAGCATAGATGTAGAAAATGACCAAGAAAGAAAACACCTCAAAAATCAGTTTTAGGATCAGCCCAGGTTAAAAACACAGCACACAAGCCAGGCACAGCAGCTCACGCCTGTCATCCCAGCACTTTGGGAGGCCAAGGCCTGTCATCCCAGCACTTTGGGAGGCCAAGGCCTGTCATCCCAGCACTTTGGGAGGCCAGGGCAGGGGGATCACCTGAGATCAGGAGTTTCAGACCAGCCCAGCCAGTATGGTGAAAGCCCGTCTCTACTAAAAATACAAAAATGACCCGGGCATGCTGGTGTTCACCTGTAATCCGAGCTACTCAGCAGGCCGAGGCAGGAAAATTGCGTGAATCCAGGAGGCAGAGGTTGCAGTGAGCTGAGATGGTGCCACCGCACTCCAGCCTGGGGGACACTGCAAGAGTTTGCCTCAACAAGCAAAACAAACAGAAAACAAGAAAACCACACAACATAATTCATTTGAACTCATTCTTAGTCGTCTTTCTGAGATTAGAAAACCACCAATTCTGATTCACCGGGATAGGGCTGAGACAGAAATCCAGGCGCGTTCGAGAAGCGTGTAAATTAGCTCAGACATTTTTCAAGCACACACGGGGATTCAAACTCAGCCAACATCTCTTCACCGTTGGGCTGCTTGATTACGCAGACTTTGATGAAAAGATGAAAGCGCATTGAAGTTGTGGTCTTCGGTGGGTGAACTCTTCGGCTCAGAGGTTTTCCTAGAGCTGAGATATTCTCCTGTGTCTTGTCTCTGCCTTTCCTTTCACATCTTTGCAGAGAATGAAAAGTTGAAGAATTGGACTTCACTGCGGGGGTTCATTGGTGCAATGGAGAAGGTAGACTGTGGAAGGGAATAAAACTCTGAAAATGAAGCCGTGGGCTGGCTCTCAGAGCTAAGATAAAATATAAGATGTCATGAAGACCAAAGAGAGGAGAAGAGCCAGTGAAAGTGGAATGGAGAGTCCCAGAAAATACCCCGGCTGAGGGAGGAAGATGCGAGGATTTCATTGATAAGAGACCGCAGGATTGTAAGACAGATGTACACAGTGGCTCAGACAGAAAACTCAGCATCTTTCTCTAGCCTGCTCCCAACATCTGATTTCTTTCCTTCTTTCTTTCTTTCTTTCTTCCTTTCTTCCTTTCTTCCTTTCTTCCTTTCTTCCTTTCTTCCTTTCTTCCTTTCCTTCCTTCCTTCCTTCCTTCCTTCCTTCCTTCCTTCCTTCCTTCCTTCCTTCCTTCCTTCTTTCCTTCCCTTCCTTCCTTCCTTCCTTCCTTCCTTCCTTCCTTTCCTTCCTTCCTTCCTTCCTTCCTTCCTTCCTTCCTTCCTTCTTGATGGAGTCTCGCTTTCACCCAAGCTGAAGTGCAATGGCACAATCTCGGCTCACTGCAACCTCTACCTCCTGGGTTCTTGCAATTTTCCTGCCTCAGCCTCCTGAGTAGCGGGGATTACAGGCACACGCCACCACGCCTGGCTAATTTTTGTATTTTTAGTAGAGATGGGGTTTTGCCATGTTGACCAGGCTGGTCTTGAACTCCTGACCTCAGGTGATTCACCTGCCTCAACCTCCCAAAGTGCTTTTAAAAAAATTTTTTTAAATTTTTTTTTAGGAACCTTCAACAGCAGGAACCATATCTGAATTCTAAACCTCTCTTTTCCAGTTGATTACAACTTTGCCTTCTCTGAGTGTTTGACCCACCAAAGCCAAATTTTGTCTTCCACTGTCTCCCGACGACACCATCTTGGTTGGCCACTGAAGTAGGCTGAATGATGATAACCTGGAGAAACAGATCCTTGTCCTAATCCCTAAGAGGCAGAGAGTGTTCACTTAGGTGGCAAAAAGGGTCCTTGCAGATATGATGAATGAAGAATCTTGAGAGGAAGAATTATCCTGGATTATCTATGTGGACCCTAAACACAATGACAGGTGTCCTTCTGGGAGACAGAAGAGGAGACACAGACACAGAGGAGAAGGCCGCGTGGAGATGGAGGCAGAGACTGGAGTGGTACAGCCACAAACCCAAGGACATCAGGACCCCCCCCACCTGCAAGGAGCTGGGAGAAGCAGGAAAGATCCTCCCTGGAAGCCTCCAGCAGAAATTGGATATGGCTGCAGTGGATTTAACCATGGTACCCTCAAAAGACATGTCCACATCCTAATGCTCACAACCTGTGAACGAGAACTTATTTGGAAATAAGGTCTTTGCAGATGTGATCAAGTGAAGATGAGGTCATCCTGAATTTTTTTATGAAGGTCTATGTATCACTTATCTATCTGTGGACCCTAAATCCAATGACAGGTGTCTTTCTAGGAGGCAGAAGAGGAGACACAGACACAGAGGAGAAGGCCGCGTGGAAATGGAGGCAGAGGCCATCTAATTCAGGATACTCTCATCGTGAAATCCTGAATTTAACGCGTCCTTAAAGACCTTATTTTTAATTAAGGTTACAAATAGTGTCCCGGCAACGGTGCGTTTTAGGGGACATTTGAAACTAATACAGAGAGTGACAGCTGATTCTTGTAATTATCACAGAAAGGGGATTTTCATTTGCTGGAAGACACAAGAAAGCAGAAATTAAACAGGCAGTTTCTTCCACGTTGCTTTGGGCCCTGTTTGATTGCACTTACTGCAACCGCTGATGCCCTGCAATGAAGGGTTTTGGCTACAAATCTCGAATGGGCTTCCATCCCCAGGAATTTATGAACTTGCATTCTTTTTTTTGTCTTTTGACAGGCCCTGAAGCAGCTACAATAGAAGAAAAACAAGTCTTCTACGAACACAGAATTACTTTGAAAGGTCAAAAGCTAACCTTAAAAGGGTCTATTAAAACTCAACAGCAAGACGGGGCACCCATGGCTCAAGCCTGTAATCCCAGCACTTGGGGAGGCTGAGGCAGGGAGATTGCCTGAGGTCAGGAGTTCGAGACCAGCCTGACCAACATGGTGAAATCCCATCTTTACTAAAAATACAAAAATTAACGGGGCATGTGGCAGGCGCCTGTAATCCGATCTACTCGGGAGGTTGAGGCAGGAGAATCACTTGAACCTGGGAGGCAGAGAGTTCTGTGAGCTGAGATCATGCCACTGCACTCCAGCCTAGGGGACAGAGCGAGACTCCATCTCAAAGAAAAAAAAAAAAAAAACTAAAACAAAAACAAACAAACCAAAAAACAACCCTCAACATCAAAAGGACAAACAACCCAATTTAAAAAGTAGGCAAAGGACTAGAATAGACGTTTCTCCAAAAGGAGATAAAGAAATGGCCAAGAAGGGCATGCAGAGATGCCCAGCGTCACTTATCATTACTGATGTCAAAATTGCATTGAGAGACAGCCTCACACCCACGAGGATGGCAAGAAGGATAGTGGAGACAATATTAGCAAGCATTGAGGGGAATGTGGGAAAACTAGAAGTTTTGTCCACTGTTGGTGGGAAGGTAAAATGACACAGTCACTGTGGGAAATGGCATACACCTCACCAAAAACCTAAACGTAGACTTATCATATGATTGCACAATCTCAGTCCTGGCTGTGCATCCAAAATAACTAAAAACAGACTCAAAGAAAAACCAGTGCACAAATGCTCACAGTAGCATGATTGACAAGAGCCAAAAAAGTGGACACAGCCCCAAGGTCCATCCATGAGTGAATGCATAAGTGAAATGCGGTGTATCTGCTGATGGAATACTATGCAGCCATGAAAAAGGATAAGGCTCTGACACAGTCTACAGTGTGGATGAACCTTGAAGACATCATGCTCTGTTGAAGAGATCAGACACACAAGACCAACATAATACAGGATTCCATTTATATAAAATGTCCAGAATAGGTAAATCTGTAGGAACAGGAAGTAGATTAGCAGTTACCAGGGGCTGAGGGAGAAACAGATGGAGAGAGGCTGCTTAATGGCTATGGTGTTTCTTTTGGGGGTGATGAAAATTGTCTGGAACTCCATAGAAGGAGTAGTTAGGAAACATTGTGAATATAATTGTATTAGTGAATTCTCACAGCACTATAAAGATACGACCCTAGACAGGGTAATGTATACAGGAAAGAAGTTTAACAGACTCACAGTTCCACATGGCTGGGGAGGTCTCAGGAAATGTACAATCAGGGCAGAAGGAGAAGTGGAAGCAAGACCTTCACAAGGAGGCAGGAAGGACTTTGTGTGAGAACGAGGAATACCAGACTTTTAAACTATCAGCTCTAGTGAGAACTCACTATCAGTAGAAGAGCATGGGGGAAGCCGTCCCAAAGATCCAGTCACCTCCCACCAATTCCCTCCCCTGACATGTGGGGATTTCAACTGGAGATGAGATTTGGGTGTGAACACAGCTCCAAGCTATATCAATACTCAACGCCAGTTATGAGAATTTTTTTTTTTTTTTGAGACAGAGTCTCACTCTGTCGCCCAGGCTGGAGTGCAGTGGTGCGATCTCAGATCGCTGCAAGCTCTGCCTCCCAGGTCACACCATTCTCCTGCCTCAGCCTCCAGAGTAGCTGGGATTACAGGCACCCGCCACCACACCTGGCTAATTTTTTGTGTTTTTAATAGAGACAGGGTTTCACTGTATTAGCCAGGATAGACTCGATCTCCTGACCTTGTGATCTGCCCACCTAGGCCTCCCAAAGTCCTGGGATTACAGGCGTGAGCCACCATGCCCGACTCATAAGTTTTATATTGTATGTATCTTACCGCCTGATAGGGTTTGATGGTGTCCCCACCCAAATCTCATGTGGTTTATATTGTATGTATTTTACCACGTGACAGGATTTGGCAGTGTCCCCACCCAAATCTCATGTGGTTTATATTGTATGTATTTTACCACCTGACAGGATTTGGCAGTGTCCCCACCCAAATCTCATGTGGTTTATATTGTGTGTATTTTACCACCTGATAGGGTTTGATGGTGTCCCCACCCAAATCTCAGGTGGTTTATATTGTATGTATTTTACCACGTGACAGGATTTGGCAGTGTCCCCACCCAAATCTCATGTGGTTTATATTGTATGTATTTTACCACGTGACAGGATTTGGCAGTGTCCCCACCCAAATCTCATGTGGTTTATATTGTATGTGTTTTACCACCTGATAGGGGTTGATGGTGTCCCCACCCAAATCTCATGTGGTTTATATTGTATGTGTTTTACCACCTGATAGGGGTTGATGGTGTCCCCACCCAAATCTCAAGTGGTTTATATTGTGTGTATTTTACCACCTGATAGGACTTGGAGGTGTCCCCACCCAAATCTCATGTGGAATTGTGGCTTCCATAATTCCTACATGTTGTGAGAGAGACTCAGTGGGAGATAATTGAATCATGGTGGGGGGACTTCTCCCATCCTGTTCTCATGGTGGTGGGTAAGTCTCACAAGATCTGATGGTTTTAGTAAAGGGTTTCCACTTTCACTTGGTTCTCATTCTGTCTTGCCTGCCACCACGGAAGATGTGCCTTTTGCCTTCTGCCATGATTGTGAGACCTCCCCAGCCATTTGGAACTGTGAGTCCAGTAAACCTCTTTTTCTTTATAAATTACCCGGTCTTGGGTATGTCTGTATCGGCAGCATAAACACGGACTAATACACCACCATGAAAAAAAGTTTAAAAAATAGATTAAAAGGGGAATATTGAAAATTCCACAGAAAGGAAGAGGACATTGGAGGGTACAGCTCCTATCACCCCCAGCCCACGTCCAGAGCCCATGAGATTTTCTCGACATGAATTTCTTGCATTCCTCCTTCTCCTATAGCTTTTGACACAGCTGGGGATAATCCTGAGTGCTTATGCAAGGACCCTGTTTCTGAATGAAGTCACAGGAAAGGTTCCAAGTGAACATGAATTTGCCGGAACACTTCAACCCAATCCAGGCAGTCATAGTACCAGATCTTATGGTTACATAGTCCCTGGGGGTGGTCCAGCTGCTTCTAGAACCTCCTGGTTGTGTGCAGTGGCTCACACCTGTAATCCCAGCACTCTGGGTGGCTGAGGTGGGCGGATCACTTGAGGTCAGGAGTTCGAGACCAGCCTGGCCAATGTGACAAAACTCCATCTCTACTAAAAATACAAAAATTAGGGTGGTGGTGCACGTGCCTGTAATCCCAGCTACTTGGGAGACTGAGGCAGGAGAATGACTTGAACCCAGGAGGCAGAGGCTGCAGTGAGTCAAGGTTGTGCGACTGCATTCCAGCCTGGGCAACAGAGTGAGACTCCATCTCAAATAAATAGATAAATATCACGCCTGTCATCCCAGCTCTTTTGAGAGGCCGAGGCAGGCAGATCACAAGGTCAGGAGTTCGAGACCCGTCTGGCCAACATACTGAAACCCCGTCTCTACTTAAAAAAATACAAAAAAAAAATAAATAAATAACCGGGTGTGGAGGTGGACGCCGGTAATCCCAGCTACTTGGGAGACTGAGGCAGGAGAATGACGTGAACCCAGGAGACGGAGGTTGCAGTGAGCCGAGATTGTGCCACTGCCCTCCAGCCCGGCTGACAGAGCGAGACTCTGTCTCAAAATAAAAAATAACATAACATTAAATAAATAAATAAATAAATAAATAAATAAATAAATAAATAGAATCTCCAGTCCTTGGGCTCAGAGCTATTTGTACACACAAGTGCAGGGAAACTTTCGGTTTCCTGGTTGGGTCTTCCTTTAACCTAAAGCTCTTCTGAAAAGCAAGTGACCTTATTCTCCTAAGACGTACGATGCTACAGAACATCTCTGAAAGGGGTCATGTTTCGCCCGTTACAGCTGCTGAAGTATTCACAAGTGGGTCAGAGTCTCCCGTCTCCTCATTGTGAGAGGTGGGATGGGGGAGGGGCTTCATCCCCAGGGATGGGGGGCTCACGGTACTTACCTTTGTGGTGGGGAGAGATTAATGGCAGCGTAGCCTGAACCTTGTGATGTTGAATTGTCTCCCCTGAGAGGTTTTTGACGCCTATTTTGTTTTATTATTTATTATTATTTTTTATTATTTTTGTTTTATTTTATTTATTTGTTTTTTGAGACGGAGTCTCACTCTGTCACTCAGACTGGAGTGCAGTGGCACAATCTTGACTCACTGCAACCTCCACCTCCCGGGTTCAAGTGATTCTCCTGCCTCAGCCTCCCGAGTAGCTGGGATTACAGGCGTGCACCACCACGCCCGGTTAATTTTTCTATTTTTAGTAGAGATGGGGTTTCGCCGTGTAGGCCAGGCTGGTCTTGAACTCCTGACTTTGTGATCCACCTGCCTCAGCCACCCAAAGTACTGGGATGACAGACGTGAGCCACCATGTCCTGCATTTTTTATTTTTATTTTTATTTTTGTTTATTTTTTTTGAGACGAGTCTCACTCTGTCGCCCAGGCTGGAGTGCAATGGTGTGATCTCGGCTCACTGCAACCTTCACCTCCCGGGTTCAAGTGATTCTCCTGCCTCAGCCTCCCAAGTAGCTGGAACTACAGATGCCCGCCACCACACCCGGCTAATTTTTGTATTTCTAGTAGAGATGGGGTTTCACCAGGTAGGCCAGGCTGGTCTTGAACTCCTGACCTCAAGTGATCCACCCACCTTGATCTCCAAAAGTGCTGGGATTACAGGCGTGAGCTACTGAGCCCGGTGGGTGGTGCCTATTATAGAAATCAACTCATAGAACCTTCAGTGTGTCCATTTGGTCTTGTTTTTTTATTTTATTTTATTTATTTTATATTTTATTTTATTAACATTTTACTTACTGTATTACTTTATTTATGTTTGATTGTATTCGTATTTTATTTCACTATTTAATTTGATTTTTATTCCATTCTATTTTGTTTGAGACAGGGTCTTACTCTGTCACCCGGGCTGGTGTACAGCGGCTCGATCACAGCTCACTGTGGCCTCAAATTCCTGGGGTCAAGCAATCCTCCCATCTCAGCCTCCTGAGTAGCTGGGATTACAGGCACTCACCCTCACCACTCCTGACTAATTTTATAATAATTTTAACATTTTGGTTTCTCTATGGTACCCAGGCTGGTCTCGAACTCCCGGGCTCAAGCAATCCTCCTGCCTCAGGCCTCCCAAAGTGCTGGGATTACAGGTGTGAGCCACTGTGCCTGGCTAATTTTTTTTTTTTTCTTTCAGGTAGAGATGGGATCTCACTATGTTGTCCAGGCTTGACTTTGTCCTTTTAAATAGCCGATTGGGCTATTTAGTGTGGTGGTGACGCCTGGTTCCATAGCAGGGGCGTTGGTGTGGAATCAAAATCGGGATATAACATCGTTACTTTAACATAGTGTGAAACGTGCTTGGAAACAGAGAGGGGGGGTTGGCCCCTTGTCCATCTGTGTCTGCAAATCATCCTGGTAGGGACTGTACTTTTTGCCCAGTCTTTCACGGCCAAAGAATTCTCCTGGTCTCTGGGTGGATATAGGCTCCTATTTCCGACGCTGGAGGCTACCGCTCCCCGTGACTGTGGAACTCACCCTCACTGCACCTGCCTCTGCTTCTGATCTGAACTCCGGGCTGATCTGGCTTCGACAGAACCGCCTGCTACAGCCCATTCCCGTTCAATCCATTACGCGGCTCCACTCCACCAAACTCCTCATCTCCCTGACTTCTAATTTGACAGTGACAAAGAGCTCCGCGGTGATTTTCAATTTCATAATTTTAATCTGTCAAGCCTGACATTTAATTACTGCCCTCCTCACCTTGCGGCCACGTGCGAGGGCTGCTGTGCGTTTTCCTTTAGAATATATATATATATATTTTCCCCCCTTCCACCCCCGTGGAGGAGTAGACTAATGAATAAATATATGCGTAACTGCCAGGTACAAGACAATGTGCCCGGGATGGTCTATTAGCCCCAAATCTAGACAGATGAGGTTAATCATATTTCCAAGAGCTGTTTTATTGTATTAGGAGTGATTAAGCACGGCCTCAGCCCCTGGATGAGACATCCGCTGGAAATAGAAACAGGAAATATAAAACAAGGAGACTTTGTCTGTGCATTTTCATGTGAGCCGTTAGCAAGGTACACACGGCGGTTGTGAGAACGTTAGGGGAACCCCGAGTTGCTGCGCTGCTGGTTGAGGGGTTTGCAAACAGAGCAAGAGAGGCAGGGGTTGCTAAGAGAGGGCTCTGGGTAGCTGGGGTAGGAAGGTTGTGTGGCGCAGCTGGGACCATTCCTTGGGCATCTATGGGAAGAAAGTGTCTGAATAGCAGGTGTAACAGGCTCATCGTAATTAGGTGACCTGTGTGTTGAGACCCTCCACCTTGGTTTAGGTCCAAGCTGGCTTCTTTTTCTTGTGAGACAGACTCTGACTCTGTCACCCAGGCTGGAGGGCAGTGGCACAATCTCGGTTCACTGCAACCTCTGCCTCCTGGGTTGAAAGGACTCTCCTGCCTCAGCCTCCTGAGTAGCTGAGATGACAGGCACCTGCCACCTCACCTGGCTAATCTTTGTATTTTTAGTAGAGATGGGGTTTTGCCACGTTGGCCAGGCTGGTCTCGAACTCCTGACCTCACGTAATCTGCCCACCTCAGCCTCCCGAAGTGCTGGGATGACAGGCGTGAGTCATTGGCACCTGGTCCTTATCTCGTTATGTTTCAATTTTTTTTTTTTTTTTTTTTTTTTGAGACAGAGTCTCACTCTGTCACCCAGGCTGGAGCGCAGTGGCGCGATCTAGGCTCACTGCAACCTCCATCTCCCAGTTTGAAGCAATTCTCCTACTTCAGCCTCGAGTATCTGGGACCACAGTTGTCCGCCAACACACCCGGCTAATTTTTGTATTTTTCGTAGAGATGGGATTTCACCATGTTGTCCAGGCTGGTCTCGAACTCCCGATCGCAAGGGATCTGCCCACTTCATCCTCCCAAAACCTTCTTTTTGAGTTTGAAAATCAGTCTCAGAGGCTAGAATGTGATTTTCTGAAATGTCTGTTTCCAGTCATTCATTCATTGACTCCTTCATTCATTCGTTTCATAAGTGAGTGTTGGTGGCCGGGCACGGTGGCTCAGGCCTGTCATCCCAGCACTTTGGGAGGCTGAGGCGGGCGGATCATGAGGTCAAGAGAACGAGACCAGTCTGGCCAACATGGTGAAACCCCATCTCTACTAAAAATACAAAATATTAGCCAGGCGTGGTGGTGCACACCTGTAGTTGCAGCTACTCAGGAGGCTGAGGCAGGAGAATCGCTTGAACCCGAGACGCAGAGGTTGCAGTGAGCCAAGATTGCACCACTGCACTCCAGCCTGGGCAACAGAGCGAGACTCCGTCTCAATATATATATAAATAAATAAAGGGAGTGTTTGCAGAATCCAGCAAAAGGCACATGAGATGACACCCCGCTCATGCCCCTGGGGTCCTGTTTACACATCCTGGGAAACAGCGAAGAGCATGTGCTTTAAGGAAGAAGGGGTATCTCGTTCAGGAGCCTAGGAGAGAGAACAGCCCAGCGCTTGGGTCGCTGTGGCCGGGGAAGGCAGTGCTGGGGCTGCGGTGGCAAAGTCAATGGCGTCTGCCAGGTGGTGGAGGAAATGCAAAGTGGGAGGCAGGTGCAATCTGGAAACGCAGACAGCTGGATCTCCTGAGGACAGACACCAGGGTTGGAGGTGCCTAGTCCTTGGATAAGTGTGGCTGTGGAAGGCGGTGCTGGGACCGCGGTGGCAAAGACAAGGACCTCTGTCAGGTGGTGGAAGAAATGCAAAGTAGGAGGCAGGTGCATTCTGGTAACGCAGACAACCAGATCTCCTGAGGACAGACACCAGGGTTGGAGGTGCCTAGTTCTTGGATAGGTGTGGCTGTGGAAGGCGGTGCTGGGACCACGGTGGCAAAGACAAGGGCATCTGCCAGGTGGTGGAGGAAATGCAAAGTGGGAGGCAGGTGCAATCTGGAAACGCAGACAGCCACATCTCCTGAGGACAGAAAGCAGGGCTGGAGGTGCCTAGTCCTTGTATAGGAGTGGCCAGGGAAGGCAGTGCTGGGACCGCGGTGGCAAAGACAGGGCCCTCTGTCAGGTGGTGGAGGAAATGCAAAGTGGAAGGCAGGTGCATTCTGGTAACGCAGAAACCCAGATCTGCTGAGGACAGAAAGCAGGGTTGGAGGTGCCTAGTCCTTGGATAAGTGTGGCTGTGGAAGGTGGTGCTGGGGCTGCGGTGGCAAAGTCAATGGCGTCTGCCAGGTGGTGGAGGAAATGCAAAGTGGGAGGCAGGTGCATTCTGGAAACGCAGACAGCCAGATCTCCTGAGAACAGAAAGCAGGGCTGGAGGTGCCTAGTCCTTGGATAAGTGTGGCTGTGGAAGGCGGTGCTGGGACCGCGGTGGCAAAGACAAGAGCGTCTACCAGGTGGAAGAGGAAGCAGAAGGTTAGAGTCAGGTGCATTCTGCAAACACAGGAAGCTGGATCTCCTGAAAATAGAAGCCAGGGTCACAGGTATCACGGTGCATCTTGCTTGTCTTTCTCAGCATCTTTTATTCTTTTTAACTTTTGATTATTTATTATACTTTAAGTTCTGGGTACATGTGCAGAACGTGCAGGTTTGTGACACAGGTAGACACGTGCCATGTTGGTTTGCTGCACCCATCAACCTGTCATCTACATTAGATATTTCTCCTAATGCTACCCCTCCCCTAGCCCCACAACCCCTACAGGCCCCAGTGTGTGGTGTTCCCCTCCCGGTGTCCATGTGTTTTCATTGTTCAACTCCTACCTATGAGTGAGAACATGCGGTGTTTGGTTTTCTGTTCCTGTGTGAGTTTGCTGAGAATGATGGTTTCCAGCTTCACCCACGTCCCTGCAAAGGACATGAACTCATCCTTTTTCATGGCTGCATAATATTCCATGGTGTCTATGTGCCATGCTTTCTTCATCCAGTCTCATTGATGGACATTTGGGTTGGTTTCAAGTCTAGGTTTTAAGCCCCACATGCATTAGGTATGTGTCTTAATGCTCTCCCTCCCACAGCCCCCCACCCCCCGACAGGCCCTGGTGTGTGACGTTCCCCTCCCTGTGTCCATGTGTTCTTATTGTTCAACTCCCACTTATGAGTGAGAACATGCGGTGCTTGGTTTTCTGTTCCTGTATTAGTTGGCTGAGAATTAGTTTCCAACTTCACCCATGTCCCTGCAAAGGACAGGAACTCATCCTTTTTCATGGCTGCATAGTATTCCATGGTGTCTCTGTGCCATGTTTTCTTTATCCAGTCTATCACTGATGGGCATTTGGGTTGGTTCCAAGTCTAGGTTTTAAGCCCCACGTGCATTAGGTCTGTGTCTTAATGCTCTCCCTCCCCAAGCCCTCACCCCCCGACAGGCCCTGGTGTGTGACGTTCCCCTCCCTGTGTCCATGTGTTCTCATGTTCAACTCCCACTTATGAGTGAGAACATAGTTATAGTTTCCAACTTCACCCATGTCCCTGCAAAGAACAGGAACTCATCCTTTTTCATGGCTGCATAGTATTCCATGGTGTCTCTGTGCCACATTTTCTTTATCCAGTCTGTCATTGATGGACATTTGGGTTGGTTCACAATAGCAAAGTCTCAGTATCTTATGCAGGTATGCGTCTATGCCCTTTTCGATGACTAGATGGGAACAGAGGTGGGTCCTTCATTCCCTATTTTCCTCCCTGGGGCTAGCCCAGAGGTGGGTGACAGGGAGCCACTGTAGCGACTTCATTGTGTCAGGAAGGACGCTTCCCACTTCTACAACACCCTAGACCCCTAGTACCCTGGGAGATGCTGACACACCCAGCCCTGATGCCCGCCCACCTCCAGACTTTGGTTTACTGGGGTGATCTGTTCTCTTTCTGCTTGAGATGGTGAGAGTGGGTTTCGGTCCTAACTTTAGTAGGAGTGGTACAGGTAATTTAGGGAGAGGTGCGAGGTGAGAGACATCAGAAGGGTCCTCCAGAGTGGATGGAGGTTTACCCGACACAGATGAGAGGCGTTGTGACTCCCAGAGGAACCGAACGCAATTCAAGACCTTCCTGAATCAGGGTCTGAGGGAGTGAAGGAGGGAATGGACGACCACAGACTTCTCCCAGAGTCTGAGGCAGTGGAGGAGGGAAGGGATGACTACGGACTTGTCAGGAACAATTGATTGGAGAATATGGAACCCTGTTCCAAAGGAAAATACAGGATTTAATTCCAAAAGTTTCTTTTCACGTTTTCATCAGCTGATCAATACATAACCTTATTGAATGTGAATTTCTGTTGAAAGAAAGCCTATTTCACAGATACATTAACAATGAACTGACAGCCAATCACACTATAGCTCATACCGAACAAAACTTGTCTAAAACACTTATTTTCTCTATAAGGTACATCACAGCCTTCTTGCACTATGCAATGCTAGACAGTACAACAAACACAGCAATGCAAAAAAAAAAAAAAAAGTGACACTAAATAAACCACAAAAAGGCCCTTGTTTACAGTATGAATGGAACAAAAAGAAAGGGCCTCCCTTGGCTCAGCCTCATCTGCACATGTCTACAAATAAAGGCAAAAGTGTCACGGTATTGAATTTGGGGTTACCAAAACATTTTAGTGAGTAGGTGATTTTTGTTTTGTTTTGTTTTGAGACACAGTCACGCTCTGTCACCCAGGCTGGAGTGCAGTGGTGCGATCTTGGTTCACTGCAGCCTCCACCCCCCAGGTTCAAGTGATTCTTTTGCCTCAGCCTCCTGAGTAGCTGGGATGACAGGTGCACACCACCACACCTGGCTAATTTTTGTATTTTTAGTAGAGACAGGGTTTCTCCATATTGGTCAGGCTAGTCTTGAACTCCTGAACTCAGGTGTTTCACCCATCTCTGCCTCTCAAAGTGCTGAAATCACAGGTGTGAGCCACTGCACCTGGCTGTGAGTAGGTGATTTTGTAAATACAGAAGCTCCCAACCATGAGAATTGACTGTTTTTTAATCTCCTTATTTACAGACTTTGTTTCATTGTATTTTTAGGTGTGTGTCTTCTAAGTAGCACGTACTTTTATTTAAATGTGCACTGATAGTCTCTGCATTTTAATTGAAGCATTTAGGTGATTTACGTTTAATGGAATCGTGGAGGTCTTGGAGGTTCAGTCCAACATTATAGTCTGGCAGAATAAATAAACAAGCAAGAAGAACCCTGCTGAAAGATGGAGTGAAAGAAGTGGGGTTTAGGAACCGGGTATTTGATGGGCACTTCAGGTAGGTTCTTGTTGAAAGGAAGGATTTCAGTATGTGTGTGTGTGTGTGTACACGACTGCATGTGTGTGTAAGATGTGTGATGATGTGTTTGCATGCATGCACCTGCACTTTTAAGCCCTGTGAGCATGGACACGTGTGTGCATGTGTGAGAGGTGTGTGTGTTTGTGTGTGTAAGAGAGATGTACATGCATACGTGTGCTCATGCATGTGTGTGTGAGTCTCTGTGTCTGTTTAATGAGCACGGATAGTGATGCAATCTCAGACCACACTCAAGGTGGTCCCCTTGCATCCTGAGATGGTCAGGTATCATCTGGTAAAAGGGTCATGGTAGCAGTAAATTAGATTCATGCTACAGGTGAGCAGCTGATGCACTGGTGATGGGAACACGTCTACAGTCCTCTGTATTGGGGGAAGGAAGGACGGTGCCTCTAGAGATACTCAGCCCAAAAAATAACAACCTCCCAGGCAAGAGGGAACTAGGCAAGAATGTGATGACGCACGCCTTCCAATATGTAAAAGTCTGTCATGAGAAAGTCCGATTCTCTCTGCTCTTAATACACCAAAGCTCAATGCCAAGGTCGTGTGAGGGTGAAGTGGCTTTTCATGAGAAGGCGAGTTTCCTTCCGCTGGACATCCCTAAGCGTCCCCTGGAGTCCCACCTGGAGAAAACCAAAGGCAGGTTCCAACCAAGGGTCAGACGCTGGGCTTCACAACCCTGCACGTTCCTGGTAAGTCTTGGAGTCTGTAAGACGTCAGGGGGCTGCCTCCTGGGCCAGCTTCCTCTCTGCCTGTCCAAGGATGCCAAATGGATCACTCCAACATGGAAAATGCGTCTTTGCATCAGTGTGGGCCACAGAACGTCTCCAGTGGAAAGAAAAACCTCATCATCCCAGGCAGGGACTTGGCACATACACCCCACCGTGAATGTTTGGACAATATTGTCTTAACCTCCATTCCCACGTTATACATAATTCGTCCCCAGTGGACATAAAACCGTTCGTAACAATGCAAAAAATGCTTATTCTCGTAGTCCAATTGCAGTCAAAAAAAAAAAAAAAGTATCCTGAAAGATTGAATTTTCTTTTCTTATGATACATTCAGAAGTGCGGTCCAGAATAATCAAGCCGTATTATTTTCCATAAATGTCCGCATTTTTTTTTTCTGGGAAAACCCCAAGGGTCCTCTACGCTGAATGCAAAGCTGGGTCTAGCTTGAGATTTGGCAAAAAGCCGTTTAACGCAGAAGGGGCCAAGCAGCAGGGGATCCTCAGGTCCCACCACAAATGGCTCAGCGCAATTTACAGGACGAGAGGGAAGCCTTTTGTAATTTCAATGAAGGATTAAGAAAATATAATAGCAATTGCCAGGTGGGAAAAAAATCCTTTTTTTTTTTTTTTATTTCAAAAATCCGTCAAGAGTTTAGAAACGAGAAGAGATTGGAGGGGGAAGCGTTATTTATTTAATTTTTGTTTTGTTTTACCTTTAAGAGGGATTCTCACTGTGTCACCCAGGCTGGAGTGCAACCTTGGCTCACTGCAACCTCTGCCTCCCAGGCTCAGGTGACTCTCCTGCCTCAGCCTCCCAAGGAACTGAGATTACAGGCACCCACCACCATACCGAGCTAATGTTCATAGTTTTAGTAGAGACGGGGTTTCGCCATGTTGGCCAGGCTGGTCTCGAACTCCTGACCTCAAGTGATCCACCTGTCTCAACTTCCCAAAGTGCTGGGATTACTGGCCTGAGCCACCGTGCCCGGCCTTACTTAATTTATTTTATTTTATTTTATTTTATTTTATTATTTTATTTTATTTTATTTTATTTTATTTTATTTTATTTTATTTTATTTTATTATACTTTAAGTTCTAGGGTGCACCTGCACAATGTGCAGGTTTGTTACGTATGTATCCATGTGCCATGTTGGTGTATCCTGAGCTTGTAGCACACTGGTCTTTGGGGGCACATGGTAATCGTAAGGAATAATTTTTAAAGTTTTTTTTTTAATTTATCAATGATGATGGGTATATAATAGTTGCATATATTTATGGAGTACGTGTGCTATTTTTTTTTTTTTTTTTTTTTTTTGAGATGGAGTCTCGCTCTGTCTCCCAGGCGAGAGTGCAGTGGCACAATCTTGGCTCACTGCAACCTCTGCCTCCCGGGTTCAAGCAATTCTCCTGCCTCAGCCTCCTGAGTAGCTGGGATGACAGGCACCTGCCACTGCCCCCAGCTAATTTTTGTATTTTTAGTAGAGACAGGGTTTCACCATCTTGGCCAGGCTGGTTTTGAACTCCTGACCTTGTGATCCACCTGTCTCAGCCTCCCAAAGTGTTGGGATGACAGCGTGAGCCACCGCGCCCAGCCACACGTGCTGTTTTGACACAAGCATATAATGTATCATGATCACACCACCATAACTGGGAAATTTACCACCTCAAGCATTTATCATTTCATTGTGTGAGAAGCATTTATCATTTTATTTCATGATGTCAATTCTACTGTTTTCGTTATTGGAAAACAGACAATCAGTTTTCGTTAAGTAGAGTCATCTTATTGTGTGCTACCAAATAAGAGATCCTTTTCATTCTACCTAACCTCATTTTTAATATTTTGAAATTATACTTGGAGTTCTGGGGTACATGTGCAGAACGTGCAGGTTAGTTACACAGGTATACACGTGCCACGGGGGTTCGCTGCACCCATCAACCCATCATCTACATTAGGTATTTCTCCTAATGCTCTCCCTCCCCTAGCCCCCACTCCCCGACAGGCCCCGGTGTGTGATGTTCCCCTCCCTGTGTCCATGTGTTCTCATTGTTCAACTCCCACTTATGAGTGAGAAGATGCGGTGTTTGGTTTTTGGTTCTTGTGTGAGTTTGCTGAGAATGATGGTTTCCAGCTTCATCCACGTCCCTGCAAAGGACAGGAACTCAACCTTTTTCATGGTTGCGTAGTATTCCATGGTGTGTATGTGCCACATTTTCTTCACCCAGTCTATCATCGATGGACATTTGGGTTCCAAGTCTAGGTTTTAAGCCCCACATGCATTAGGTATGTGTCTTAACACTCTCCCTCCCCTAGCCTTCACCCACCAACAGGCCCCAGTGTGTGATATTCCCCTCCCTGTGTCCATGTGTTTTCATTGTTCAATTCCCACTTATGAGTGAGAACATGCAGTGTTTGGTTTTCTGTTCTTGTGTGAGTTTGCTGAGAATGATGGTTTCCAGCTTCACCCATGTCCCTGCAAAGGACATGAACTCATCCTTTTTCATGGTTGCGTAGTATTCCATGGTGTCTCTGTGCCACATTTTCTTCATCCAGTCTCATTGATGGACATTTGGGTTGGTTCCAAGTCTAGGTTTTAAGCCCCACATGCATTAGGTATGTGTCTTAATGCTCTCCCTCCCCAAGCCCTCACCCACCAACAGGCACCAGTGTGTGATGTTCCCCTCCCTGTGTCCATGTGTTCTCATTGTTCAATTCCCACTTATGAGTGAGAACATGTGGTGTTTGGTTTTCGGTTGTTGTGTGAGTTTGCTGAGAATGATGGTTTCCAGCTTCATCCACGTCCTTGCAAAGGACGTGAACTCATTCTTTTTCATGGCTGCGTAGTATTCCATGGCCTGTGTGTGCCACATTTTCTTTATCCAGTCTATCATAGCAGTGTATGTAGATATGGGGTATAAGGATATTTTTGTACCCATTACCATCTCTACTATTTCCTTCCTCCCTGCTCCTTTTCTCAGCCTTCGGTCACCATCCTCCTCCTCTCCCTGTCCCTGAGTTTAATTTTTTTGTTTAATTTTTAACTCCCACACATGCATGAGAACATGCAAAATGTGTCTCTCTGTGCCTGCTTATTTCACTGAACATAGTGATCTCCTCTTCCAACCATGATGCAAATGACAGGATCTCATTATTTTTTTAGACAGAGTTTTGCTGTTGTTGCTTGGGCTGGAGTTCAATGGCTCAGTCTGAGCTCACCGCAGCCTCCACCTCCTGGGTTCAAGGAATTCTCCTGCCTCAGCCTCCCGAGTAACTGGGATTACTGGCACCCACCACAGTGCCTAATTTCATCTTTTTTTTTTTTTTTTTTTCAGTAGAGATGGGGTTTCTACATGTTGGTCAGGCTGGTCTCAAACTCCCAACCTCAAGTGATCCGCCCGCCTCAGCCTCCCAAAGTGCTGAGATAACAGGTGTGAGCCACCACATCTGGTCAGGATCTCATTCTTTTTTTTTTTTTTTTTTTCAGCTGAATACTATTTCCTTGTGATGGACAACTAAGAATTGTATATATTTCTAGGGCAGCATGCAATGTTTTAATATATGCATATGTTATGGAATGGTTAGATCAGGTTCCTTTTTGGGAGGTGAGAGCATTTAAAATCGACTCATTCAGCAATTTCGAAAGACGTCGTATGTTATTATTAACTATGAGAATGAGAAAGAAGAAATGGATGAGAAGATTTCAGGGAAGCAGCAAACATAGTTCCAAGGTCCTCACAACACTGACTTAAGCACGAACTGACTGACTCTTAACTCGGTGCTTCCAAGTAAATATAACTATTATCCATCAGAGACAATACCAGAGACACCATACAATATATACGGCAAGGCCTCACCTAACATCATTGACAGGTTATCAGAAACTACAACTCTGGCCAGGTGTGTTAGCCCACGTCTGTAATCCCAGCACTTCAGGAGGCTGAGGTGGGTGGATCACCTGAGGTCAGGAGTTCAAGACCAGCCTGGCCAACATGGTGAAACCTCGTCTCTACTAAAAATACAAAAATTAGCTGCACGTGATCATGTGCACCTGTAGTCCCAGCTACTCAGGAGGCTGAGGCAAGAGAATTCGCTTGAAGGTGGGAGGTGGAGGCTGCAGTGAGCAGAGATCACGCCACTGCACTCCAGCCTGGGCAACAGAGTGAGACGCTGTCTCAAAAAAAAAAAAAAAACTGCAGGCCGGGCACAGTGGCTCATGCCTGTCATCTCAGCACTTTGGGAGGCCGAGGCGGGTGGATCACGAGGTCGGGAGATCGAGACCATCCTGGCTAACATGGTGAAACCCCGTCTCTACTAACACAAAAAATGAACCAGGCATGGTGGCAGGCACCTGTAGTCCCAGCTACTTGGGAGGCTGAGGCAGGAGAATGGCGTGAACTCGGGAGGTGGAGCTTGCAGTGAGCTGAGATCACACCACTGCACTCCAGCCTGGGCGACAGAGTGAGACTCCATCTCAAAAAAAAAAAAAAAAAAAAAAAATAGAAACTGCAAGTTTAAACAAAACGACTTACTGTATAACCAATTTTACCATAGGCCAATTGATATAAACAAGAGTTAAATTCCTACAGCATACAATAAGTCCTTTTGCTTATAGTTGCTGCTTTCAAGAACTTATTTGTGATATTAAGTGAGAAGTTACTGTATATGGAAATTATATATTTATTATTATACCTTTTGTATACATATTATATATTGTGTATATCCATATGTCTTTAAAGAAATGTATATACATGTTTCTGTATCTAACAATGTCTATTATATGTATTTTATACATATGTCTGTATCTATTTAAATATACATATGTATCCTTTAGGTTGGTGCAAAAGTTAATGGCCAAAAACTCAAATTACTTTTGCACTAGCCTAATATTTATATATAATTTTTATTTAGGTTTTTTTGTGATATTAAGTGAGAAGTTACTGTATATGGTAATTGTATATTTATTATACCTTTTGTATACATATTATATATTGTGTATATCCATATGTCTTTAAGTAAATGTATATATATGTTTCTGTATCTAATGATGTCTATTACATGTATTTTATACGTGTGTGTATGAGTATCTATTTAAATATACATATGTATCAATTAGGTTGGTGCAAAAGTTAATGGCAAAAACTGAAAGTACTTTTGCATTGGCCTAATATTTATACATAATTTTTGTTTAGGTTTTTTGTGATGTTAAGTGAGAAGTTACTGTATATGGAAATTCTATATTTATTATACCTTTTGTATACATATTATATATTGTGTATATCCATATGTCTTTAAATAAATGTATATATATGTTTCTGTATCTAACAATGTCTATTATATGTATTTTATACATATGTCTGTATCTATTTAAATATACATATGTATCCATTAGGTTGGTGCAAAAGTTAATGGCAAAAACTCAAATTACTTTTGCACTGACCTAATATTTATATGTATTTTAATTTAGGTTTTAATTCTATCGATACAGATTTTATTATATCGATCATTGATACAGATTTCCTGTATTTACAGAAATCGCCATGTACACATATATCTTTTAGATTCGTATATGTATATGATAGACATACGTATGCTTGTCTATATACATGCATATCTTTTTACACACATCTCTGGAAACACACTTCTTTTAACATTAAGTGAGCAGATGATGAAAAAAAAAAAAACTGTTTAAAAAGAAACCCGAGCCACTTTTTTTTTTTTCTTCCTTCTGAGTTGGACTACACGTGTTTCAGTAACAGGGTGCTTTGAAGAGAAGATATTTTTGAAAAGTTGCGGTTCGTCTGGCTTGTATGAAAGATGGACATTGGAGGGAAGTGACATATTTTCCTTAGAATGCCTCCCTCAGCAACTTCTCTTTGGGAGATGTTTAGTAGGTGTTACGGGAGAGACAGCAAAAGCCACTGGGCCGAGCGATTATTTCGGTGTGTTTATGCAGAGGCTGCTCATTTTAAATAACTAGAGTTTACACCGACCTGCCCGAGGAGGAAGAAGGAACGGTTTGTCATTCCATAGGCTTTCCCTGGGGGCTGTCTGCATTTTTAAAATACAAGTCTAACCAAGACCTCCAAGAGGCATCTGAAAAATGTTTTGATGTGTGGAAACCATTCATTGCTCCCTGGTTGGAGAACTCAAAAATAGAGGAGGGCCTTTCTGAAGCTTTCCCCAAAAATCCCTCTTGGGCAAAAACTAACATTCAGTGGAGAAAAGAATAGGTAAGCATACAATACTGAAAGGTAAGCATACAATACTGAAAGGTAAGCATACAATACTGAAAGAGAGGCTTCAGCATGACACGATCCCGTTTGTCTTAAGAACTGCCTGGTTATCATAACACGAAAGTCCTATTTCTGGTAACTTTTAGAAACCCTTTGGGATGATGGGGATACTTAGAACTGTTGTGGTCATTCTCCAAGCTGAGATTTGGTGCATCTCCCATCACAATCTCATTTACAAAGAGGTCACCCTGCTGTTTTTGGCAACAAAGTGCGATCCTTTGT
>CM052597.1:133742977-133769933 GCA_028551445.1 Miopithecus talapoin
TTTTTTTTTTTTTTTTTTTTTTTTTTTTGTAATTACAGGAGGCTGACTCTGTCACCCAGGCAGCAGTGCGGTGGCACGATCTCAGCTCACCACAATCTTGGCCTCCCAAGTTCAAGCGATTCTCCTGACTCAGCCTCCCGAGTAGCTGGGATGACAGGCGCCTGCCACCACCCTCAGCTAATTTTTTGTATTTTTAGTAGAGATGGAGTTTCACTATGTCAGCCAGGCTGGTCTCAGACTCCTGACCTCAGGTTATCTGCCCGCCTCGGCCTCCCAAACTGCTGGGATTACAGGCGTGAGCCGCTGCGCCCAGCTAGACTGAGAATTTCTACCACACTGTCTAGTCTGAATCTTAACAGGAACTCTTTCTGGCCCGGAGTTGAGATGGTGTTGTCTCCGTTTTAACTTTCCAGTGGGGACGAGGGGATCCCAGGGCAGCTCAAAGAGCAAGGATGAGGGCCAGGTGCAGAGGCTCCTGCCTGTCATTCCAGCACTTTGGGAGACTGAGGCAGGAGGTTAGCTTGAGCCTGGGAGTTTGAGAGCCACTTGGGTGACATAGTGAGACCCTCTGTCTCTACAAAAAATAAAAAATAAAGCAAGAGAATTCCCCAAAAGGAGAGGAGATTCTCATTGAGCTGGCAGACAGTTGGAAGAATATGTGGTACATACACATCGTGGAATACTATACAGCCATCAAAAAGGATGAGTTCGTGTCCTTTGCAGGGACATGGATGAAGCTGGAAACCATCATTCTCAGCAAACTCACACAGGAACAGAAAACCAAACACCGCATGTTCTCACTCATCACATTAAACAGAACTAGGGATATCAGCATTCTTGTCCATCTATCCATCTGAAACAGAGTTTCAATATTTCAATTTTTTTTTTTTTTTTTGAGATGGAGTCTCGCTCTGTCACCCAGCCTGGAGTGCAGTGATGTGATCTCGGCTCACTGCAAGCTCCACCTCCCAGATTCACATGATTCTCCTGCCTCAACCTCTTGAATAGCTGGGACTACAGGGGCCCGCCACCACACCTGGCTAATTTTTTGTTTTTTTTAGTAGAGACGGAGTTTCACCGTGTTAGCCATGATGGTCTCGATCTCCTGACCTCAGGATCCACCGGCCTTGGCCTCCCAAAGTGCTGGGATTACAGGCATGAGCCACCGTGCCTGGCCTCAATATTTCAATATTAAGTTGTGATGCTTGCTGAAATATTTCGTAAATATCTCCTATCAGACTAAGGAAAGTCCCTTAGTATTTCGAGTTTGCTAAGTTATTTCTTTCTTTCTTTATTGTTTACATCATGAATGAATGCTGGCTTTTATCAGTTTCTTCTGTATTCATCGATATCATTCTATGATTTTTAACTTTTATTATGTTGGGATGGTTTGCAGTTAAACTAATTTGCATTCCTGGAATACACCTTACTTAGTATGACATTTATCTTTTTATATAGTGGTAATATTTTATTTATTTATTTTTGTCTGTGTTCACGACAGAGAGATCTCTGCAATCTTGTCCTAGGTTTCAATTGAGTTATCCAATTGAATGAGAGTTATCTGTACTATAAAATGAGCAGTGAATCTTTCCTCTCCTCCTAATTTCTGAGATATTTTGAGTGACACTGGTGTAATTTCTTTCCTAAATATTTGGTGCAATATACAAGTAAAGACTTTCGGGTCCAAGTTTCTGTTTATAAATGTGTTTTGTTAGAGACACTATCTGTTTTACAGTTGTAAGACAGTTTACACTTTTTATTTCTTTAGCTCTCAGGTTTGATAAATTTTACCTTCCTAGAGATTTGTTCAATCTATCCACAGTTTCAAGTTGATGGCCATAATGTTCATAGTACCCACTTATGAAATTCTAAAAGTTTATAGCGTCTGTAGTGATTCCATTTTTCATTCCTGATCTTGCTTTTTTTTTTTAAAATGACTTCACCTTTTCTTTAATCAGTATCACCAGTGTACTTGTTTAATGCTATTGGTCTTCTCTTTTGACCCTGCAATTCTATCATGTATTTTTTGCTCTCAGTTAATTCTGATCTCATTTTTATTACTCAATTCCTACTCATTTATATGAATTTTTTTTTTTTTTTTTTTGCTGTTCTCTTTCAAATTCCTTGAGATTGCCTCACGCATTTGTTTTTAACTTTTTAAAATGGACACTCTTAAATTATGCATTTTGCATGAAACATGGTCTTACGCTGCATTTGCTTTTTTTTGCTTTATCTTTAAGCTTATAATGGCTTATGTAGACATTTCGTTTCCAAGCATACGGAAATTTTCTACTAATCTTATTATTAATTTCCAGCTTAACCTCCACTCTCATCAGTGACTTGGTTTCGGTCTTTTGAAATTTATTGAGATAAACTTCATGGCTCAGCATTGGGTTAAATACTGAAAATGATGAACAAGTGTTGGAAAAGACTGTTCTGCAGTGGTTAATTGCAGTATTCCATATGTGATTCTTAGCTCATCAAACTTGTTAATCTCTTTGTTCAAAGTGTGCCTTTGGTGATTTGTTTTATAAGCTTGTTTTTAGTTACTGAGAGAAATACGTTCAAATCTCTTACTACGCTTTACGTTTTTTACATTTTCTTTTAGTAATTTCAAATTTTGCTTTCTATATGTTCTAGCTGTGATTTTAGATGCATACATATTTACAATGTTTATCCTTTTTGATTAACAAAACATTTTAAACTAGGATTCTTACTCTTTATCACTAGTTAAGACTTTATCTTAAAATGATCTTTAATTTTTTTATTTTTATTCTTTACCATTAATTTTAATTTTTTTTAATTTTTTTTATTTATTTATTTATTTATTTTTGAGATGGAATTTTACTCTTGTTGGCCAGGCTGGAGTGCAATGGCACAATCTCAGCTCACTGCAACCTCGGTCTCCCGGGTTCAAGAGAGTCTCCTGCCTCAGCCTCCTGAGTAGCTGAGACTACAGGTGCATGCCACCACACCTAGCTAATTTTTGTATTTTTAGTAGAGATGGGGTTTTTGCATGTTGGCCAGACCGGTCTCAAACTCCTGACCTCAGGTGATCCACCTGCCTCAGCCTCCCAAAGTGCTGAAATTACAGGCCTGAGTCACCATGCCCAGCTTACGTGTGTTTTTATTAATCTGACGATTTTGTGACTAGAATGTCTAGTTTATTTCCATTTAATAAAATTATTGATACATATGTTAATATCTACCAGCTTCTTAGCAGCTTTTGGTTTCTGCTGCTCCTATCCATGTTACATATTTTTTATGCTTTACCTTCTTTTAGTGTATTTATGGTTTTTGTTTTCTAGACTATTTCTTTTAGTGTATTTAAGGGTTTTGATTTCTAGTATATTTCTTCTTTTAGTGTATTTAAGGGTTTTGTGTTCTAGTATATTTCTTCTTTAGTGTATTTAAGGTTTATGTTTTCTAGTATAGTTCTTCTTTTAGTGTATTTAAGGGTTTTGTCTTCTAGTATATATCTTTTAGTGTATTTATGGTTTTTGTTTTCTAGTAAATTTCTTCTTTTAGTGTATTTACGGTTTTTGTTTTCTAGTAAATTTCTTCTTCTGGTGTATTTACAGTTTTTGTTTTTCAGTATATTTCTTCTTCTGGTGTATTTACAGTTTTTGTTTTTCAGTATATTTCTTCTTTTGGTGTATTTACGGTTTTTGTTTTCTAGTAAATTTCTTCCTTTGGTGCATTTAAGGTTTTTGTTTTCCAGTATATTTCTTCTTTTGGTGTATTTACGGTTTTTGTTTTCTAGTAAATTTCTTCCTTTGGTGTATTTAAGGTTTTTGTTTTCCAGTATATTTCTTCTTTTGGTGTATTTACAGTTTTTGTTTTCTAGTATATTTCTTCTTTTAGTGTATTTACGGTTTTTGTTTTCTAGTATAATTACTGTCCTCACCAGCACGATTAACTTGAAAGTAATATACTCTTTAATTAGCCTTGGGGAGGTTATCCTAAACATCACAGCACACCCCTGGGTTTTCAAAGTCTAATTCTCACTACTCTTACACCTCTTTCCTGACAAAGTAAAAATACCTTGGAACATTTAAATTCATTGCACTAGCCTGGGCGCCATGGCTCACGCCTGTAATCCCAGCACTTTGGGAGGCCGAGGCAGGGGGATCACCTGAGGTTGGAGTTCGAGACCAGCCTGGCCAACATGGAGAAACCCCGTCTCTACTAAAAATACAAAATTAGCCAGGTATGGTGGTACACGCCTGTAATCCCAGCTACTCAAGAGGCTGAGGCAGGAGAATCACTTGAACCTGGGAGGCGGAGGTTGCAGTGAGCTGAGATTGCGCCACTGCACTCCAGCCTGGGTGACAAGAGTGAAACTTTGTCTCAAAAAAATAAATAAATAAATAAAAATAAAAATTAAAAAAATCCTTGGAACATCTAAATTCATGCACTTCCTCCTGTTTCAGACACCATTATGGTCGTGCATTTTCATTCTGCGTGTGTTTTAAATCCCTGAAGGCATTATGGTTTTATAATGTCAATATTTATTTACAATGACTCACATTATCGTGAGTTGTCACCACTCTCGAGTCCTTCATGAATTTTCATGTCGCGTTTGGGCCAGTTTCTCTTCTGCCTTTACAGTCCCTCTTTAACATTCCCTTTAGGGGTGGGCTGTTGGTAGCATATTTTCCCAATTTTTGCTTTTGGAAGAATGCCTCGCTTCTACCCAGTGGCGAGCATATGTGAGGCTGTTGTTTATTAATCGAATATTTCCCCCGTTTTTTTTTTTTTTTTCTTTTTTTGAGACAGAGTCTCTCTGTGTTGCTCAGGCTGGAGTGCAGCGGCGCGATCTTGGCTCACTGCAACCTCAGCCTCCCGGGTTCAAGTGATTCTCCTGCCTCAGCCTCCCGAGTAGCTGGAATTACAGGCACCTGTCATCACACGCAGCTAATTTTTTGTGTTTTTAGTAGAGATGGAATTTCACCCTGCTGGCCAGGCTGGTCTCGATCTCCTGACCTTGTGATGCACCTGCCTCGACCTCCCAAACTCCTACGATTACAGGTGTGAGCCACTGCACCCGGCCTTCCCCTCCTTTTTTTTTTTTTTTTTTTTTTTTTAATAAAAGAAACAAGGAGTTAGAGACAGACTTCTTAGCATTGAAGGCACAAACGTGTTGAAGAGAAATGGGACCACATTGAGGCAGAGTGTCCTAAGAGAGCTGTAACTTTTACTTCTGTCGGTGTTAGGGGGAAAGACGTGGACTAAGGCGGTAGCCAGTGGACTAAAGGTGAGGCTCCCACTTCGCAGGGACCCTGGAATGAGAGGCCGGTAGGGCAAATGAGAGATGTGTAGAGGGGAGGGAGGTGGAGAGAAAGAGATGGACACACAGAGACAGAGACAGAGACAGACAGAGACAGACACACAGAGAGAGAAGGAGACAGAGAGAGATGAAGAGACAGCAACACACACAGAGAGAGACAGTGACAGAAAGAGGGACAGAGAGAAACAGAGGGACAGATACAAAGACAGAGAGAAAAACAGAGAGATGGAAAGAGAGACACTGAGAGAGACACAGACAGAGAAAGAGAGACAGACATATACATAGAAAGAAGGAGACAGGCCGGGCGCGGTGGCTCACACCTGTCATCCCAGCACTTTGGGAGGCCGAGGCGGGTGGATCACGAGGTCAGGAGATCGAGACCATCCTGGCGAACACAGTGAAACTCCGTCTCTAGTACAAATACAAAAGAAAAAAAAAGATTACCCAGGGGTGGTGGGGGTGCCTGTAGTCCCAGCTACTCGGGAGGCTGAGGCAGGAGAATGGCGTGAACCCGGGAGGCGGAGCTTGCAGTGAGCTGAGATCCGGCCACTGCACTCCAGCCTGGGGGACAGAGCCAGACTCTGTCTCAAAAAAAAAAAAGAAAAAGAAAAGAAAAGAAACAGGGAGAGAGAGACAGAGGGAGAGAAAGAAAGAGGCACAAAGAGAGAGAGACCAAGAGGAAGAAATAGAGAGAGACATAAGGACAGAGGGAGACAGAAACAGAGACCAAAAGGGAGGGAGAGACAGTGACAGAGACAGAGAAAGACAGAAAGAGAGACAGACACACGGAGAGAAAGAAACAAAGAGAGACAGAGGAAGAGAAAGGGAGAGACAGAAAGAGGGAGGGGGAGACGGAGAGACACACAGAGAAAGAAACAAAGACACAGAGACAGAGGAAGAAGAGACAGAGAGAGGGAGAGAGAGAGAAAGAGGGAGGGAGAGACAGAGAGAGAACAGAAAGAAAAGAAGAGACAGAGAGAGGGAGAAAGAAAAGAGGGAGAAACCAAGAGGTAGAAGGGGGGGAAAGAGACACAGACGAGAGATAGAAGAAGAGACCCAGAGAGGGAGAGAGAGAGAGAAAGAAGGAGGAAGAGATAGAGACAGAAAACACAGAAAGAAAAGGAGAGAGAGACTGACAGAGAGAGAGAAGGAGAGACAGAGAGAGATGGAGGCCTGGCGACACCAGACGAAACCTCCAAGCAGGTGCCCTGAGCCCACACAACCTCTTATGGGGGTTGTAGGTGCCCAGGCTGGGGGCTGTGGGTGCTCAGGAGGTTTCTCCAGCAGCGAGACCATCAGGGGCTGGGTCCCCGGGTCCCAGCGTAGCCACCAGCACCTTCACCTGTTTCTGATTTCACAGCGAGCCCTGCTGTGTGGATGGGAACCCCCCCATCCCACGCTGTCCAAGACACACCAGCGTTTGAGCTGCTCGGTCTCAACCTTCTCCCCGTGCACACTGATAAGACGAGAGTGAGCAACCTCGTGACCCCTTTGATAACCAGCACAGGAAATTTTTAGCAGACCGTTTCGAGGCGTGGACGCCCTTCCAAATCGTCACCCCAGTCCCATATTTCCTGCAAACTCACGAGGCGTGCAGGCGTCTCTCAGACCCGCCCCCTGCACCCCCTTATTTCTGCTTGATCTGTCTTGGACGCGTGATTCCGTGCAGGGTGCACCCTTGGCCACATCCTTGCGTTTCCTCCTGAAAGACGATCAAAGCGTGAACCGGGTTTCCACCGGTACCGGAATCTCCGGTTTCCCTTCAGACAGGAGGAAGGTGCATCTCACCAGCCCTGCCAGGAACAGCCAACAAAGTGACACCGACAAGAAAAGCATCTGGAATTTCTGTTGTCTGTGACATCAGAGCATTCTGGAGGAAACCTGAAAGGCGGAAAATGCCATCCTGCCTTCACGTGGAAGGGACAGAAGATTGCCTGCATGTTACAGGCACGGCAAGATCTGTGTTCTCACGGCAATGAGGGAAGACTGAGGTGCCTGTGCCCTCGGTGAGTCTTTTTTTTCTTAGAGACAGTGTCTCGCTCTGTCACCCAGGCTGGAGTGCAGTGGCAGGATCTCAGCTCACTGCAACCTCCGCCTCCCAGGTTCAAGCGATTCTCCTGTCTCAGCCTCCTGAGTAGCTGGGATGACAGGTGTCCACCACCACACCCTGGTAATTGTTTGCATTTTTAGTGGAGACGGGTTTTTGCCATGTTGGCCAGGCTGGTCTCGAACTCCTGACCTCAGGTGATCCACCTGCCTCGGCCTCCCAAAGTGCTGGGATGACAGGCGTGAGCCGCCGTGCAAGTCTGAATTTTTTTATTTTTTTTCTTTGAGACAGAGTCTCGCTCTGTCGCCCAGGCTGGAGTGCAGTGGTGCGATCTCGGCTCACTGCAACCTCCACCTCCTGGGTTCAAGCGATTCTCCTGCCTCAGCCTCCTGAGTAGCTGGAATAACAGGCGTCTGCCACCACGCCCGGCTAGTTTTTGCGTTTTTAGTAGAGACGGGGTTTCACCATGTTGGCCAGGCTGGTCTCGATCTCCTGACCTCAGGTGATCCACCCGCCTCGGCCTCCCAAAGTGCTGGGATGACAGGCGTGAGCCACCGCACCCGGCCAATTGTATGGTATTTTTCTTACAGCAGTTCAGATGAACTAAGACGTACGGCAATCATCCCTTTTCCACAAAAGGGCTTTGTGAGAAGGATAAAGACTGATGTAGACATTCTGCCGTGAGAAATGCCTTTGCATCCTTGTATGTCTTGCCTACAAGGCTTTGCATCCGGAAACCGTTTCCACTGGCACAGAAGGGCAGGTTCTCGGGAAGTGACACAGGGAAGCCTGTACCCAGAAATCAGGCAGACGCCCTCGCGGTCCATCAGATAATTGCTTGGAAACGCAGGTGCTGGATTCCGAAACTGTGCCAAGTCTAACGGTGGATGGAATTCCCAAAATACAGCATCAGACAAACTTCAAAGCCAACGGTTCTGGCCAATGACAAGGAGAACAGTGTTAATGAGTAACGATGCCTTTAATCTATAAATAATTAAGTGATCAAACAGTTCCCTACAGAGGTGTTAAAAAAATAAAATAAAATAAAACGTAACACAAGCAGGTTCTTTCACAGACGGAGGTCGGCGGCCGGGACAAAGTCCAAGCGTTACCTTGGAATGTTGTTCGGCATATTCAACAAAGAGAGATGACTTTGGAAGGTGAAAGGTGGTTCTCAGAAAAGAAAAGAAAAGAGAAGAGAAGAGAAGAGAAGAGAAGACAAAAGAAAAGAAAAGAGAAGAGAAGAAAAGAGAAGAGAAGAAAAGAGAAGAGAAGACAAAAGAAAAGAGAAGAGAAGAAAAGAAAAGAAAAGAAAAGAAAAGAAAAAGACACATTTTATGCAGGTTACATTAAACTGTAGACGGGTTGGGGTGAAAAACAGGTACATTGTTTAGTTCCTGGGCACCGTCATTGGAGCAGGTGTGAGACTGTCTCATTACACAGACTAACCACAGAAAACAAGTACTCTGAATTTATGAAACACTGGAGAAGAAGGTCTTTTAAGAAAAAAACAGGCCAGGCGCGGTGGCTCACGCCTGTAATCCCAGCACTTTGGGAGGCCGAGGCGGGTGGATCACCTGAGGTCAGGAGTTCGAGACCAGCCTGGAAAACATGGTGAAAACCCGTCTCCACTAAAAATACAAAAATTAGCTGGGTGCAGTGGCAGGTGCCTGTAATTCCACTTACCCTGGAGGCTGAGGCAGGAGAATTGCTTGAACCCGGGAGGCGGAGGTTGCAGTGAGCCGAAATCTCGCTGCTACACTCCAGCCTGGACGACAGAGCGAGACTCTGTCTCAAAAAAGAAAAAAATTGGGAGGCCAAGGTGGGCGGATCACCTGAGGTCAGGAGTTTGAGACCAGCCTGAACAATATGGAGAAACCCCGTCTCTACTAAAAATACAAAATTAGCCAGGCCTGGTGGCATACACTGGTAATCCCAACTACTCGGGAGACTGAGGCAGGAGAATCGCTTAAACCCAGGAGGCGGAGGTTGCAGTGAGCCGAGATCGCGCCACTGCACTCCAGCCTGGGTGACAGAGTGAGGCTCTGTCTAAAAATAATAATAACAATAATAATAATAACAATTCATTCTCAGTAGATATAATCATTTGATCTAATAATTTGTAAAAATTTATCATGTGGAATTTCTGTCCCATACGTGACAGCAAGCATGTACAATTATCATATATATTTTCAATACCTTTTCCCTTCTAAGTGCAAATAATTTGTTTTCTGCAAAACTGTCTACACAGATATGCACCTTAAACACACGTGTGCTTTTCCACGGGACAAAAGGAAAATGCAATCTCGCCTTTTCTGAATAATCACAACATCCGAAATGGGGACGTTTACGTTTTTAAAGACATTTCCACCTGTCATCCCAGCACTTTGGGAGGCTGAGGCGGGCGGATCACCTGAGGTCGGGAGTTCAAGACCAGCCTGGCCAACATGGTGAAACCCCGTCTCTACTAAAAATACAAAAATTAGCCAGGAGTGGTGGCGGGTGCCTGTAATCCCAGCTACTCAGGAGGCTGAAGTGGGAGAATGGCATGAACCTGGGACGCTGCAGTGAGAGCCGAGATCGCGTCCCTGCTATCTAGCCTGGGCAAGAGCAAGACTCCGTCTCAAAAAAAAAAAGGAAAGAAAAGAAAAAAAGAAACTTCTGTGGAGGTGATGTCCTGGGGAAGCTCAGGTCTTCAATTTCGGAAGGAAATACTCTTTTTTTTTTTTATCACAGGAAGAGACAGAAAGACAGGGTCTGGCTCCATCACCCAGGCTGGAGTACAGAGGCACAAACACGACTCACAATAGCCTCCAACTCCTGGACTCAAGAGATGCACCTGCCTCAGCCTCCTGAGAAGCTGGAACTACAAGTGTGCACCCCCATGCCTGGTTAAGGTTTTAACTTTGTGCAGAGACAGGGTCTCCCTATGTTGATGAGGTTGCTCTGGAACTCCCAGGCTCAGGTATACCTGTCAGCGTGGTATCCAAAGTGCTGGGATGACAAGCATGAGCCACTGCCTCTGGCCTTCTGGAAGAAGATATTGTAACCTGCAGAGAGATGTCGTATTTGATGGGCAAACTCTCATGGCTGTAGAAACATAGAAACCTAGGAATCAGGCAATTTTATTTATTTATGTGTTTATTTTTATTTTTATATATTTTTTTGAGACAGAATCTCACCCTGCCACCCAGGCTGGAGTGCCGTGGCCGGATCTCAGCTCACTACAACCTCCGCCTCCCGGGTTCACGCCATTCTCCTGCCTCAGCCTCCCGAGTAGCTGGGACAACAGGCGCCCGCCACCACGCCTGGCTAAATTTTTGTGTTTTTAGTAGAGACGGGGTTTCACCGTGTCAGCCAGGAAGGTCTCGATCTCCTGACCTCTTGATCCGCCCGCCTTGGCCTCCCAAAGTGCTGTGATGACAGGCGTGAGTCACCGGGTCCGGCCGGAATCAGGCAATTTTAGAAGAAGGTTTCCAAGAGACGACATCTGTGCCATACACAGAAGACAAGGCAGAGATGGCGTACGAATCACTACAGCAGTTGAGGATCCCTTCTCCACGTTGGCTGATATCAACTCATCTCCTTGAACATCCTTTGCATAGGTCAAAGACGACCTGCGTTCTGCCCTGAGTGTCTTCCTTGGAGACAGAAAAGAATTGATGACTGATAACTTTCCATTGAGGACATCTTCCCAGACACGGTCCATGATTGCGTGTTTACCGTGAGGTCTGAGAGGCTGTGATGAGGGTTCGGTTCTCTGCGGGTGGAATGGAGGTCTTCCACTGTGCCGTAATTCCACAGCCACACGATGGTATGACTCATGCTGTGGGTATTTTAGGTAATGGGATTCCTTCCCATATGAGACTTTAAAAGGGGGGATACTTGTTACGACATTAACAGATACCCTTGGAGCTCACTGTTACACTCCGGTGGGCTCCCGACACTCCCTTGCAATTTGCTTTTTAGATGGAGCCTCTGATGCTTCCAGGCTGCCCCAGACGCTTGTCTCTGCACCTGGCCTGGGTCCTCCTTCCTCTGTTTGACTCCCTCAAGTTCCTTTTTCTGTTTTTTGTTTGTTTGTTTGTTTGTTTTTGTTTGTTTGTTTTTTTGAGACAGAGTCTCTGTTGCCCAGGCTGGAGTGCAGTGGTGCGATCTCAGCTCACTGCAACTTCTGCCTCTTGGGTTCAAGTGATTCTCCTGCCTCAGCCTGCCAAGTAGCTGGGATTACAGGCACACACCTCCACACCCAGCTAACTTTTGTATTTTTAGTAGAGATGAGGTTTTGCCATGTTGGCCAGGCTGTTCTCGAACCCCTGACCTCAAACGATCTGCCCGCCCCGGCCTCCCAAAATGTTCGGATTACAGGCATGAGCCACCATGCCTGGCAGGTTCTAAACCCATAAAATGGCTCTGAAAAAAAACAGGAAGAGACACAGACAGCACCACATACCTGTGGTTCTTCATGGAGCCCTTCCCGTCAACGGTAAGGAACAAAGAAATAAAGTTTGTTCACCCTCAATCCAAAGCAGAGGTAATTGTGCCCCACTGGGGACATCTGGCCATGTCTGGAGATATCGTTGGTTGTCATGACGAAAGGAGGCGGGTTATTGACCTCTGGGGGGTTGAGACCAGAGATGTTGCTGAACATTCTGCAAAGCATAAGACAGCTACACCACAAATAACTATTCCACCCTGTTATGAATGGAATGCTGTCTTCTCCTCAAATTTATGGGTTAAGGATCTAACCACCAGTGTGATAATATTAGAAGGTGGGGCTTTGGGGAGGTAACTAGGGTTATGTGAGGTTATAACAGTTGGGTCCTCTTGATAGAATTGCTGATCTTATAGGAAGACACTAGGGTGGTGTGTTTCTCTCTCGGTCTCTGTGTGTGTGTGTGTGTGTGTGTGTGTGTGTGTGTGTGTGTGCATGTGTGTGTGTGTGTTTCTCTCTCTCTCCATATCATGTGAAGATACAATTAGAAAGTAGCCACATGCAAGCCAGGAACCCAACTCTACTGGCTTTCCAACCTCTGACTTCCAGTGTCCCAAATTGTGAGAAATAAATGTCAGTGGTTGAAGCCACCCAGTCTGTGGTATTTTGTTATAGCAGCACGTGCTGACAGAGACACTGCCAGTGTGACTGGTGCTGAAATGAGGAAGCCCTGAGCTAGACTCTTCTGCAGGGTCTTCAGCTGTGAGAAGACCCTGGGAGAGATGCAGGGCAAAGACCAAAACTTAGAAACCCTCAACTCAAAAGAAGTCAGATGAATACAATAATGCAATGGGGTCAGCAGCTTACAGGTAGAAACTAGAGGATCCCTGGGGCACCCCATGATTCTCTGGTGGTCCTCATTAGCAGTTTGTTGGAGAACAGAATTATTCATATTTAAGAATGGAAGGCTGGTCCTACTCAGCAGGCAAAGATGCTATAACAAACCCGGTGAATCTGAAGCTGCAGGATACATGAGCTGGGTATAAAAGTGAGGTGGGGGGAGGGGTATCAAAAATGTGAGTCACTGCCTCTTATCTAGACAGAGAAGCAAGGAGAGGTGTCTGCTTCAATTCCTTTTTTGCAGCTGGGATAATGAATCTGAACTTGTTTTCTTTATAGAGATGAATAATAAATAGTCATCATTCATCAAAATGATGGGCTTCATTATTAGAGATTGGGTGCACCAGAGGCTGAATGTACTCATAGACGTTGGGTTATAAGGGTGGTCTTAAAATGGGTCAGGGGAGGCATGGAGTCGTGGGACTGAGTCTTTGTGACGTCATCTCTTCCATGTGCAAATGTTTGTAGCCTTTTTTTTTTTTTTTTTTGGGCCACTAGCCAGTGTACATTACACACGCTTCAAAGCTACCCTTTAAGAGATGCAGGATCTCCCAGTGTACACCAATGGTGGGCATTTTATCCTGGGGTGTGTGGATTTCTGTGTTGAATGGTAGTGCAGCATGATAGAGTAGCTAGGCCCACTCTGTCGTATTCTATCCTCTGGAGTCCCCTGGAATCCCCTTAACACCCATTTCCAAGATTAAGCAACAAGAAAAGATGTGGGGAGAGGGACTCCTGCTGCCTTGCACCCCTGGTTATCAGCGAGCTGTTTACTGCAAGACTTCCAGTCACTTGGTGTGGGTTTCAAGAACAAATAGATCCGTTTAGGGAAATAAATCATATCACTATAATCAAACACCCAGTTTGGATGATGAGACAGTAGTTTACATAAGAGATGATTGATAGCAGCCTGAAAGCTTCCCTGATTAATAAGGATTTTCATTTGTGCTTTTCAATGAGAAAGTCTTTAAATTAATTAAGGAGGCTTCAGGACGGGAAGGAGTGCTTGCCAGCTTTAGAACGCCTTGATTTTTCTATCCATATTCTCCATAAGACACATTATTGCAAATTTGTTTTTGTAAACACCCACTCTTTATGCCATAAATATTCAACCTTCGTTTATGCGTTTGTATCCGGCAAGTGGTGGAGGGAGCCCTGGAGGCCCTCTCTCTCTTCATTAAGGAGCTCAAGTGGAAGCAGGAGTCATTTGTCATTGTCTAAAGTGGGAAGACCCCGAAATGAGTCCTGCTTTCGTGAGGAACCTGCTAGAAAGACCAAACAGGCTTTGAACAAGCACATAGGGAGGGCAGCACGGCTGCAGATCCAATGTAGACAGAATTCCGTGTCAAATTACAGACACATCAGTTTCCATTGTGTAATGGAATCATTGCCTTTTCTGATACTGTTGGTATTAAGTAGGTTGACCATGGACCAGGATGGCTTCACAGATGGGGTAAGAGGTGAGGGGGTTATGGATAGATGCGGAGAGATGACATCACTAAGGATGGGTGTTTTGGGGGGATCCATAGGACCAAATGTACATTGACTGAGGGGGCTACTCATCCCACCAACCCCCAATCTTCTTCCCGACTTACTTTCCTTTATATCATCTGTCACCATGGAATAAACTCTAAATTTTACCTCTCACTGTAGTTCTTCACCAACACATAAGATGAACGAGCTCAAGGGTGCGCTCCTGTTTTGTTCAGCATGATATTTTCCTCTCGTAGATACTCCATAGATTGTAAATGTTTTTGAATTATTTAATGAATGAGCAGGTAGAAATACAAAATAGTGACTGAGACCAGTAGACGGTTTTGAATTATTTAACAAATGAGTAGGTAGAAACGCAAAATAGTGGCCGAGGGGGGTGACCCCAAGGTAATCCAAGGAGAAGAGGCTTCTGCGAGGTTTTCAGATGTGGCATCGTTGAAAAGGGAAGACTGGGTTGGGCCCCAGAGTGACTAGTAGGCTGTGCCATGAAATTTAGGATTTATATCGAGGCCAGAAATCGCAAATACATTTTGTGTTGTGGGTGAGCTCTGAGCACTTGCCAGCTATAGTGATGGGGGCAGTTGGCGAAAGCCCTGTGAGATCCAATTGGATCCAATGCACAAAAGGACTGCTTGGGGTTATGAAGGAGCTTCCCCCATCTTTATTTTATGAAGGAGCTTCCCCCATCTTTATTTTAGAGACGGGGGGATTTTCAGGTAAGGTGTTAGGATATGAAAGCGATGTCTTCTCCTGCTGGGGTGAGCCTAAAATAGGGAGAGAGGAGAGACAGGGAAGGAAATCCTTGGGGAAGCCCAGGCATTAGTCCAACCAGGAGCACTAAGGGCCAGAACATGTTGCTTGGCCTGAGTATGACTTCTGGTGTAAGAAAAACAGACCCTGAAGGTCTTTGTGAAACTTTAGTTTCTCCTTATAAAGAAACGAGTGTTTATTTTACAGATGTGAAGGGTAACCACATTAATTCCGAGGCAGTTTTCCAAAGTATTATAATGACCCCGACAAGAAAACGGCATTTCAGTTCAAATGCTACTGAGTGCCAGGCAAACCGTCAGATACCCAGGCTGTGGAACTGGGTTGGATTCAGGAGTCAAGATCCAGAGAGAAGGAAGGCAGCGTCACAAGTCAGTCACCCATAAATGCACTGTTATAACAGTCCCAATTTCTTATTGAGAGTCATTCCAGTCAGCAGCAACCGAAACACAACTCAGACTAAGTTAGGCAGAGAAAGAAGATTGTTGACCTAATATAACTGTGAGATCCTACAACGGAGCTGATCTCAGGATTCCCAAAGACTTAAGAAATCTCTAGATAGAGAGATAGATAGATACATAGAGACATAGATAGATAAATAGAGATAATAAATAGAGATAGAATAAATACATGATAGATAAATACATAGGATAGATAGACAGATAGCTAGATGATAGGTTATATGTAGATACTTAATAGATACATAAAATAGGTAGATAGATAAATAGGGTGGATAGATACATAACTGATAGATAACTAGGATAGATAGATACATGATAGATACATACATACATAGGATAGATAAATGATAGGTAGATAGGATGGATAGATAGGTACCTAATAGACACATAGGATGGATGGATGGATAGATGGATAGATAGATAGATAGATAGATAGATAGATAGATAGATAGATAGATAGACAGATAGATAGATAGATAGATAGATAGATAGATAGATAGATAGATAGATAGACAGACAGACGGATAATAGATTAGATAGGATAGATGATAGGGAGAGAGAGAGAGATAGATGATAGATAGAATAAGATGGATGATAGACAGTAGATGATAGATAGATGATAGATGATAGATAGAATAAGATGGATGACAGATAGATAGATGATAGATAGATAGATAGATAGATAGGATAGATGATAGATAGATGATAGATAAGATAGATGATAGATAGATAGATAATAGAGAGAGGGATAGAAAGATAGGATAGATGATGGGTAGATAGATGGATAGATAGATAAGATAGATGATAGATAGATAGATAATAGATTAGATAGGATAGATGATAGGTAGAGAGAGAGAGAGATAGATGATAGAATAAGATGGATGATAGATAGATGATAGATAGATATATAGATAGACAGATAGGATAGATGATAGATAAGATAGATGATACATAGATAGATAGAAAATAGAGAGAGGGATAGAAAGATAGGATAGATGATGGGTAGATAGATGGATAGATAGATAAGATGATAGATAGATAGATAGATAGATAGATAGATAGATGGAAAAAATATCATGCAACTGCATAAACAAATGTATGGAAATAAACAAATATTAATGACTGAAATAAGATGGAAGTTTGTTTCTCTGTGATACGATAGGAGGCCAGAACAAGTGGTCCAGGTGGTTGTACAGATTCAAGATGTCAGGCATCCTCCATATTGTTGCTCCACAATTTTAATTTGTGACTTTCTACTCATGGTTCAATATGGTGACATGGTTTCCAGCCCTTACATCTCCATTGCAGCTAGCAGTAAAAGAAGAAGGAAGAGTTCACATTCACTTTTTTAAGAAATTAAAGAGATTTTTATGGTCTTAATACATTCCTACTTACTTTTCATGAGCTCAAAGTTCATCATACAGTCACACAGAGCTGCAAGGGAGTCTAGGAAAAACAATCTCAAAAAGTAGAGGTGGACACCTTCTCAGGGATCCCCCAAGTTCTGGTCACTCTCTCAACTCTCTGCTTCTCTCTGTGTTCCAGGCTAGATCCTCTTGGAAAAAGACTTGGAACATAGGATGGAAAAAAATTCCAGATGCTGCAGCTATAGATTCCCAGTCTGAGCTTCTCCCACCCCCTTCAGTCTTTGCTGATCAAATTCAAGAGAAGGGTTAACTAGCCAGTCTTGCACCCTGTGTCTATCTCTGGGATAATCTCTGCACCTGAGAAAGGCAGGATTCTCAGAGCAGATCATTTTTTCTGTTGTTAAACTTTAAAAGATGAATCAGATGTTACCATGACTTGGGGCTGGGAAGGCAAAGTCAGGGAACTAGGAAATTGATGATGGAGTCAGAGATTGAGGTGTTGGGTGTGATATGAGGAAGTACAGACAGAGAGGCCACATCTTCCCATGTGTGAATTTATGAAAGATCTCAGACACTTGGGTAAGGATCCTGAACTGCTCTCTGCAGTTGATAAGAAACCACCAACATTTTGTGACTGGTCATGTCAACATTTATGCTTATACATATTGAATAGGTCTAAATGTATTTAGACCTATTACCTTGGAACCCATGCATAGGATGAACAAGAAGGGATGGGATTGAAGGTGGAAGCCTGGAGCCTCTGGCACGGGATGGATGGTGATAATGGTCTTTGAACCTGGAGCATGGAGTTGGAAGGAAGAACTGAGCAGGCATTCAAAGGCACCAGTGAGGCTGGGCACTATGACTCACGCCTGTAATCCCCGCACTTTGAGAGGCTGAGACAGGCAGATCACTTGAGTTCGGGAGTTCAAGACCAGCCTGGGCAACATGGCAAGACCCTGGTTTAATTTTATCTCTACTAAAAATTAAAAAATAGCCAGGAGTGGTGATGTGTGCCTGTGGTCCTAGTTACTAGGGAAGCTGAGGTGGGAGGAGTACTTAAGCCCAGGCAGTAGAGGTTGCAGTGAGCTGAGATTGTGCCACTGCACTCCAGCCCAGGTGACAGAGTGAGACATCTCAAACAAACAAGTTAAAATAACACACACACACACACACACACACACACACACACACAAAATAGTCACTGCAGAAGCAAACTGTTATGTCTCTTTGATGTTGAGGGAAGTATCAAACGTGACTTCAGAGCTCTAAACTGAAAGGCTGAGCAAGAAACAAACTCCCAATAAAAGAAACGTAAATTATATCTGGGGCAGAAAAGAAGACAAAGTAGAGTTCAGCCTTTGCTTTATTACTTCTTCTTCTGAAGGGGGTTCTTCTAAAACAAGGAGTCATGTTTAGGCTTTGCTGGTTCTTCTCCTCTTCCCAAAAGGGTTCTTCTAAATGTTGGGCTGAACTAGGGCACAAACAAGCTTCCTTCTCTCTCTGGGGGACCTCACTCAGCTCCAGGACTTGACACATCCACTCAAAATCCTAAATTCCCATCTCTGGCTTCGACATCTTTTCACTACTTCAGATTCATGCATGTAACTGTATCCTCAACTTCTCAGCTCAGATAAATGGTGAGGGTTTCAAAGTTAACCCATCCCAAACCATCTGGACAGTCTTCACTGGACTCGCCACCCTCCTTGAGAAGTGTTTCGGCAGAAGATTTTGGAAACTTTGAACTCTTGTTTCTCTCATATCCCCCTTATACAATTCATTGGCAAGTCTCTTGAATGACCTCAAACATGAGTCAAAATCGGATCGGATTTTCCTGCCTGTCCTTTCTTCGCCCTGATGCATGACATATGTCTTCTGGATCATGGCCACATCCTCTTCATTGATCTCTTGGCTTCCGTCCTGGTTTCTGCTTTGACCCTGGAATTATCCCTAAGCAGAGAAATATTTTAAAAATAGAGATGATTTTTAGCTCATGGTCCTCATCCCTTGCTATTGACTAAATAACAAAGTTTTGCAAAGTTTGTGTGTTGACGACCTAACCCCTACTGGTCATGTCCCTCCAAAATGCACCATATTGAAGCCCTAATCTCCAACGGGATGATAGTAGGAGGTGAAGTCTCTGGAGGTGATGAGGTTTATATGAGGTCATGAGGATGGGACCTTCATGATGGGATTAGTATCCTTAAAAGAAGTGCAAGGGACACAAAAGCTCTCTCTCTCTCTCTCTCTCTCTCTCTCTCTCTCTCTCTCTCTCTGAAGGCACCATCTACGAACAAGCAAGAGGACCCCCTCCAGACAATAAATCTGCTATGCCTTGATCTCGGACTTCTCTGTCTCCAGAACTGGGAGAAATCAATGGCTGTTACTTAAGCCACCCCGTCTATGATTTTTGTTACGGCAACCGAGCTGACTAAGACATCTCTCATGCCACTCAAAACCCTCCAATGATGTCACATCAAAGTCAGAATATAATCTGACCACTTCCCTATGGCTTCTTTGTAACTCCGTCCCTGATCACTTGCTCCAACGGGGACTCTGCAGTCCCAATAAAAGAACATAAATTATGTCTGGTGGAGAAAAGAAGACAAAGTTGAGTTCGGCCTTTCCTGTATTGATTCTTCTTCTGAAGGGGGTTCTTCTAAAACGAGGAGTCACATTTAGCCTTTGCTGGTTCTTCTTTGCTGCCTCCTTTGGCGTCTCCCCAGTCAAGCCAAATTCATTCCTGCTACAGACCTCCAGCACATTACTCCTTTTCTGAGTGTCCTGTGGCCACCATCACCAATGATCACATTCATATTGGCTTAAAGTGACACAAATGTATTGTCTTACAGTGTTGTAGGTTCAAAGCCCACCCTGGGTCTCACTGGCCTAAAACCAAAGTGTCAGCAAAACTGATACAAGTTCTGGGGAAGAATCAGTTTCCTCGCCAATTCCTGCTTCTAGAGGAATGTTTCTAGAGTATTCCTTGGCTCCTGGACCCTTCCTCGACCTTCAAAGCCAATAACGCAGCGTCTTCTAATCTTTCTGTGACTCTGACCCTTGCTTTCATCCTAACATCACCTCCTCTGGCTCTGGCTCCCCTGCCTCCCTCTTACAAAGACCCTAAGATGACCTTAGACCCACTTGGATAATCCAGGGTCATTTCATCTCATGATTCTTAAACTAGTCACATCTGCAAAATCTTTTTAGCCATGACAGATTTTTACAGACTTCTGGAATGAGGACGTGGACGTTTTTGGGGACGGCAGGGGGTGCTTACTTTTTCAACCACATGGGGATTAGGATGTAGACATCCTTGGGGCCATTATTTTGTCTACTACCTAGGGTTAGGACATGGACATCTTTCGGGCCATTATTCTCTGTACCACATGGGATTAGGACGTGAGCATCTTTGGGGCCATTATTCTGTCTACCACATGGGATTAGGACGTGAGCATCTTTGGGGCCATTATTCTGTCTACCACATGGGATTAGGACGTGAGCATCTTTGGGGCCATTATTTTGTCTACCACATGGGATTAGGACGTGAGCATCTTTGGGGCCATTATTCTGTCTACCACATGGGATTAGGACGTGAGCATCTTGGGGCCATTGTTCTGTCTACCACATGGGATTAGGATGTGAGCATCTTTGGGGCCATTATTCTGTCTACCACATGGGATTAGGACATGGACATCTTTGGGACCATTAGTCTGTCTGCCACATGGGATTAGGATGTGGACATCTTTGGGACCATTAGTCTGTCTCTCACATGGGGATTAGGATGTGGACATCTTTGGGGCCATTATTCTGTCTGTCACATGTGGATTAGGATGTGGACATCTTTGGGGCCTTTTTTCTGTCTAGCACATGGAATTAGGACATGGACACGTTTGGGTCATCATTCTGTCTGCCACATGGGGATTAGGATATGGATATCTTTGGGGTCATTATTCTGTCTACCCCAGGAGAATTAGAACTCGGACATCTTTGGTGAAATCACTTTGTTGTCCTCCTTTCTTATTCTTAGAATTCTCCTAGTTACAAGCTGTGGCTTCTTCTTCAGCGTCTTCTTCCTCAGCGTTCCCATGGGGCCTCTCACACTTACCAGGCAGCTCCCTGCCTGCATTACCCGAGATCATATTTGGCCATGATTCTCTGCTTTTTCTCGGTTCCTCCAAGCAGGATGGAAGCTTTAGAGGGCAGAGTTTTTGTTACTTTTTTTATTCTAATTGTTTATTCTTATTTATTGACGTGTCTCCAGCTTTCAAGGCAGATTCTCACCCATTAGGTCTTCCATACACAATTAAATTTACCTAGGAAGTATTTCCTTCTCATTTAAAGCTTTTTAAAAGTAAATTTCAAAATTGCTAGATCACGTTACAAATTCACATGCCACCCATGAAGAATACATTTGCAAAATAAATGATGTGTTGAGACGAAATGAATTTTCAATGAAGATTTTAGAGACTCTCTTTTTTTTTTTTAGACAGAGTCTCACTCTGTTGCCCAAGCTGGAGTGCAGTGGTGCGATCTCGGCTCACTGCAACCTCTGCCTCCCGGGTTCAAGCAATTCTCTGCCTCAGCCTCCCGAGTAGATGGGATGACAGGCACCTGCCATCACGGCAGGCTAATTTTTGTATTTTTAGTAGAGACGGGGTTTCTCCATCTTGGCCAGGATGGTCTTGAACTCCTGACCTCAGGTGATCCACCCATCCCGGCCTCCCAAAGTGCTGGGATTACAGATGTGAGCCACTATGCCCTGCTGAGACTCTTTTTAATACATGCTTTGGTTCTAAAAAAATTCCCCCTTAAGCTGTTTGGACAGATGACAGGGAAGAAATCATTTACAATTCTCTTAACAAAACCCCCATGAATAATAACCCATTTCCCCCCAGACTAGAAAAGGAAACTATTTCACCCTGCTCTTTGAGGGAATTGAATAAATAGTAAATGAAATTCTATCTGTACAGGAAACATGGGTACTTGGCATTACATCTAGAAAAGACAAGACATGAGTGGTTTCTCCTAAATGAATGACATGTTTAAAAACCATCATCACAACCCTCTCTGTGATTACAGATTTTGCATGCATTTTAACTATTGGGTGCTAGAAGAAAATTTCCATATGAGCACACCCTCTTTCTTCTTCTCCTCCCCCTCTTCCCTCTCCTCCCGCTCCTCCTCCTCCTCTTCCTTCTTTTCTTCTTCTCCGTCTCCCTCTCCTTCTTCTTTCTCTTCCTCCTCTTCCTCCTCTGCTTCTTCTCCTTCTTCTCCCTCTTCTCCCTCTTCCTCCTCTCCTTCTCCTTCTCCTCCTCCTCCTCCTTCTTCTTCTGCCACATGGGATTAGGATGTGGACATCTTTGGGGCCATTATTCTGTCTGCCACATGGGGATTAGGACATGGACATCTTTGGGACCATTATTCTGTCTGCCACATGGGATTAGGACATGGACATCTTTGGGGCCATTATTCTGTCTGTCACATGGGGATTAGGATGTGGACATCTTTGGGGCCAGCAGTGATGTGATCTCGGCTCACTGCAAACTCCACCTCCCAGGTTCAAGTGGTTCTCCTGCCTCAGCCCCCCGAGTATCTCGGATTACAGGCACACACCACCATGCCTGACTAATTTTTGTATTTTTAGTAGAAATGAGGTTTCATCATGTTGGCCAAGCTCGTCTCAAACTCCTGACCTTAAGTGATCCACCCACCTCGGCCTCCCAGTGTGCTGGAATTACAAGCATGAGCCACCATGCCTGGCCGGCTCCCACTTTTCGATGAAAACATGTGGTATTTAGTTTTCTGTTCCTGCATTGGTTTGCTAAGCATAATGGCCTCCAATTTCATCTGTGTCTGCAAAGGATATGCTCTCGTCCTTTTTCATGGCTGCATAGTATTCCACTCATTTGTGGCACACTTTCTTTAAGGGAGTGGGTTGGGAGGAGGGAAAGGACCAGAAAAAAAGTAACCTATTGGGTACAAAGCTTAGCACCTGAGTGACAAAATAATCTGTACAACAAACCCCTATGACATGAGTTCCCCTATATAACAAACCCACACAGTATCCCTGGACCTAAAATAGAAGTGTTTTTGTTTGTTTGTTTTTGTTGTATTTATTTGTTTGTTTGAGATGGAGTCTGCCTCTGTTGCTCAGGCTAGAGTACAGTGGTGCAATCTTGGCTCACTGCAACCTGCATCTCCCAGAAAAAGAAAGCAAACCTGGCACGTAGCATCAACTTTCTAGACGAAGTTGGAGCTTCTGGTGGGTGGACCAGCTGGAGTTTCTGGTCGGTGGACCATGCTGGAGCTTCTGGTGTGTAAACCGTGCTAGAACTTGTGGTGGGTAAACCACACTGAAGCTTCTGGTGGGTGGACCATGGTAGAGGTTCTCGTGGGTAACTTATGCTGGAGCTTCTGGTGGGTGGACCGTGGTGGAGGTTCTGGTGGGTGAACCATGGTGGAGAATCTGGTGGAATTTCTGGTGGGTGGACCATAGTGGGGAATCTGGTGGAGCTTCTGAGTTTCTGGTGGGTAAATTGTGCTGGAGCCTCTGGTGGGTAAATCATGCTGGAACTTCTGGTGGGTGGACCATGGTGGAGTTTCTTGTGGGTAGACCAGGGTGGAGCTTCTGGTGGGTGGACCATGGTAGAGGTTCTCGTGGGTAACTTATGCTGGAGCTTCTGGTGGGTGGACCGTGGTGGAGGTTCTGGTGGGTGAACCATGGTGGAGAATCTGGTGGAGCATTTGGTGGGTGGACCACGCAGGAGCTTCTGATGGGTGGGCCATAGTGGAGGTTCTGGTGGGTAAATCATGCTGGAGCTTCTGGTGGGTGGACCATGGTGGCGAATCTGGTGGAACATTTGGTGGGTAAATCATGCTGGAGCTTCTGGTGGGTAAACCGTGCTGGAACCTCTGGTGGGTGGAGTATCCACACACCTGTGGGTGCCCACTGATAGTGGGGACTTCGCCCCAGGTCCCGGAAACCTGTAAGGATGCCACGCACCCCATACATTCTTTCCGGTGACTTAATACGTCCACAGCACGCTGTGCATTTCCCCAAAAATGACATCGGCCAATTACACTTTCACATCAAATGCCTTCCTGATGGGTGAAACTGGAAACGTGAAAACACTTTAATTCTCAGATAATGTAATGGTTTACATCTGGGGCTCTCCAGGCGGCCAACGGCTGGTTCACGTCGCTCGCTTCCAAGAAACGTTTGCAATATGTGTCTTGTTTAATAACGATTTAAACATTGAAAATAAATGGTTTCCTCTTAGGTGTCCGTGTCCGTATCACCGAGAGTCTGGGACGACAGTCTTTCTTTTCAACGGTAATCGCCAAGCCAGTCTCCATAAGTCATTGACAAAATCTTCTAATGGTTTCCCCCCCCCCTTTTTTTTTTTTTAACACTTAAGCTTTTTTTTTTTTTTTTTTTTTTTTTTAAAACAGTCCATTTGTCCCTGGAAAAGCTGCGTATATATTTGTATATAATAATGTTGGTATTTCATTCATTTATTTATTTATTTTGAGACAAAAATCCCGCTCTCGTCACCCAGGATGGAGGGCAGTGGTGCAATCTCGGCTCGCCGCAACCTCTGACTCCCGGGTTCAAGCCACCCTCGCACCTCAGTTTCCCAAGTTTTACAAGGATTTGGAATTTGGAATTTCCCAAGGATTACAGCTGTGCACCACCACACCCGGCTAATTTTTTTTTTTTTTTTTTTTTTAATTTTGTAAAGATGAGGTCTTGCCGTGTTGCCGGTCTCAAGCTCCTGGGCTCAAGCTGTGTCCACCTGCTACAGCCCCTTAAAGTGCTGGGATTACAGGTGTGAGCCTCCTCACCCGGCCGGACACACTAGACACTTTTTGCTCAATAAGGCTTCGTGGTCATTTGAGGTTTCCAACCCTAGCCTCCCTCCCTTCCTCCCTCCCTCCCTGTCTTCTGCTAGCCCCCCAGTTTGTGCTATGCCTGCGTTTATATCCACGTATACCCAACGCTGAGCCCCCATTTATAAGGTGAGAACACGCAGGATTTGTTTTTCTGTTCCTGTGATGATGGTATTAGGGTCATATTCCCCAGTTGCATCCAGCTTGCAGCAAACGACGTGATTTCTTTCTTTCTCGTAGCAAAGCTATGTATTTCAAAGCATTTCAGTGACATAATTCACACAGATACATCAATAACGAGATAAATACATAACCTACGGCATTTTCTTCCGTGTTCGCCACGGGGGGTATGAGCCTGCCCGATCTGGCTTTGATATTTCTCTTCCAGTTTGCTCAGCAGAGAGACCCAGCTTTTTCCAACGTGACGTGCGGCCAATTCACCTGGCTGGTCAGCTCGAGAGACGGAGATTAACCCACGTTACAGCCAGGTACGGTTTCCACGAAACTCAAGACACCTTCCTCCAGCCCTGTGCATGGATATACAACTCAGGATAAGACACAACCTTTACTTGAAGGGTACAAGACGCGCAGAAATGAACAGGTAACATTTCGTGGGAGGTGATGCCCTCAGGACCTTTGTGTGTGTGTGTGTGTGTGTGAGAGAGAGACTGAGTCTCACTCTGTCACCCAGGCTGGAGTGCAGTGGTGTGATCTCAGGTCACTGCAACCTCTGCCTCCCGGGTTCAAATGGTTCTCCTGCCTCAGCCTCCTGAGTAGCTGGGATTACAGGTGCCTATCACCACACGTGGCTAATTTTTCTATTTTTAGTAGAGACAGGGTTTTACCATGTTGGCCAGGCTAGTCTTGAACTCCTGACCTCAGGTGATCCACCCGCCTCAGCCGCCCAGAGGGCTGGGATTACAGGCATGAGCCACTGCGTCCAGCTCTATGTACGATTTTCTTTTTTTTTTTTAAAGACAGTTTCACTCTTGTTACCCAGGCTGGAGTGCAATGGTGCAATCTTGGCTCACTGCAACCTCCGCCTCCTGGGTTCAAATGATTCTCCTGCCTCAGCCTCCTGAGTAGCTCAGATGACAGGTACCTGCCACCACATCTGGCTAATTTTTCTTTTTTGATAACGGAGTCTTGCTCTGTTGCCCAGGCTGGAATGCTTAAGCCCAATCTCGGCTCCCTGCAACCTCCGTCTCCTGGGTTCAAGCGATTCTCCTGCCTCACCCTCCCAAGTAGCTGGGATGACAGGTATCCACCAACACGTCCGGCAAATTTTTGTATTTTTAGTAGAGATGGGGTTTCACCGTGTTGGCCAGGCTGGTCTTGAACTCCTGACTTCAGGTGATCCGCCCTCAGGGCACCCTCAGGATTTTTAAATACCAGAATCCCCCTCAAAAAGCACCAGCCACTGTCTCTATAACTGGCCTGCAGGGTCTCTTTAGGATGACCTTAAAACCCATCACAACGGCCGGGCACGGTGGCTCAAGCCTGTAATCCCAGCACTTTGGGAGGCCGAGGCGGGCGGATCACGAGGTCAGGAGATCGAGACCATCCTGGCTAACACGGTGAAACCCCGTCTCTACTAAAAAATACAAAAAACTAGCCGGGCGAGGTGGCGGGCGCCTGTAGTCCCAGCTACTCGGGAGGCTGAGGCGGGAGAATGGTGTGAACCCGGGAGGCAGAGCTTGCAGTGAGCTCAGATCCGGCCACTGCACTCCAGCCCGGGCAACAGAGCAAGACTCCGTTCCAAAAAAAAAAAAAAAAAAAAACCATCACAACGAAGGGCTGGGCTCAGTGGCTCACACGCCTGTAATCCCGGCACTTTGAGAGCCCAAGGTAGGTGGGTCATTTGAAGTCAGGAGTTCAAGACCAGCCTGACCAACATGGTGAAGCCGCATCTCTACTAAAAATACAAAAATTAGCCTGACGTGGTAGTGGGCACCTGTGACCCCAGCTACTCGGGGTATATTTGTATTTATTTATAAATAAATATAAAATAAAATAAAAACAGTAAAGGAGTGATGCTCTGAGACAGGCTACAATATACATGAACCTGAAAAGGTGGCACTCTGTGAAAAAAAAAACAGGCCCCAAAAAACCACAGATTGGGCCGGGCGCGGTGGCTCACGCCTGTCATCCCAGCACTTTGGGAGGCCGAGGCAGGTGGATCATGAGGTCAAGAGATCGAGACCATCCTGGCTAAGACAGTGAAACCCCATCTCTACTAAAAAAGAAAAAATACAAAAAATTAGCCAGACCTGGTGGCAGGTGCCTGTCAACCCAGCTACT
>CM052597.1:133770433-133786489 GCA_028551445.1 Miopithecus talapoin
ATCCATCCGTCCGTCCATCCACCCATCCATCCATTCATCCACCTTCCCATCTATTCATCGGTCCATTTATCTACCATTCCATCCACCCATCCACCCTCCCATCTATCCTTCCATCCATTCATCCATCCATTTATCTACCATTTCATTCATCCATCCATCCATCCGCCCATCTATTCATCCATCCATCCATCCATCCATCCATCCATTCATCCATCCATTCATCTACCCTCTCATCCATTCATCCTCCCACATGCCTATCCATTCAGCCATCCACTCATTCATCCATCTTTCTACCCATCCATCTATCCATTCATCCATCCACCCATTCATCCACCCACACACCCACATATTTATTCACCCTCCCGTTTATTCATCCATTCATTAATCCATACACCCACCCAGTCACTCTCCCATCCATACATCCATCCCCTCATCCATCCATTCATCTAGCCAGCCAGCCACCCATCTACCCGTCTGTCCATCCATCCATCCATCCATCCATTCATCCATCCATCCATCCATCCATCTATTCATTCATCAATCCATCCATCAATCCATCTGTCCATTCATCAATCCATTCATCCATCCATCCTTCCTTCACTCACTAAGAGATGAATGAAGCATACCCCTCTGCCCAAGAAGAGCTCACTGTCCCCTGGGGAAGCTGATTGTCATGGAGGTGTGTGGACAAAGTGAATGATGCTAACAAGGTCATTGAACACAGAGGAACAGCCCCGGAAGCCCCGGGAGAGGGAGAATCATGAAGCCATAACCCAGTTTGAGCCACTGAAAGAGGAAAATTAGGTTCATCATGGTGATATTGTGTACTTGCTTAGGGGACAGTCTAGACCCTATTTTACGGATGACGTAGGTCCCAGGTTGCACAGAAATGACTTCTAAGGGGACTTCTGCAACGTAATCACTTGAAAACAGGTAATTTCCAGTGAGTGTCCCTTATAGTATCCCCATTAGGGAGGTACTATTTGGAATTTTACAAGATTGATTTAAAATAAACCTAAGGAAACTGCACAAGCAACTAACAAACAGGTGTCTCCTTGCTTTCAATGCAGCTAAGGTGTCCTTGAGCCACAATGAGGATGCCCTACCTTTATATTCAGCTGTAGGCAGCACGTGAAGATGGTAGCCATCCATCTGTCCATCCATGCATCCATCCATCCGTACATTCATCCATCCATCTATCTACTATTCCATCCATGGATCCATGCATCCATTCATCCATCCATCCATCTACCCATCCATCTTGGGTTTATCTCGCCAAGACTCTACAGAGACACCCCTCTGTAGAGTGGGTAAAGAGAAACTAACTTCTCCCCGAGGCTTTCCCAAGAGGTATGGCCGGAGTGCAAACACATCAGTTATGCAGTCAATGCTGAGTGAGTTGACGCAGTCAACGCTGAGTGAGTTGACGCAGTCAACGCTGAGTGAGTTGACGCAGTCAACGCTGAGTGAGTTGACGCAGTCAACGCTGAGTGAGGGGCCATGTAGTCAACGCCACACAGTCAGCCCCGAGTGGGGAGTAAGAGGGAGGGTACCTTGAGGACAAACCATGAAGCATCGTGCACATCTTCACGTCTCTCTGAAGCATGGCTTTATCCAGGATGACCTGACACTGGGACATTCTGCTCCCAGGTGCCATGTTGGTGCCATGGAAAGGGAATCAGTTAAAAATCATGAACATTCCGGGCCACTGCTTTTATTCTAAGAATATAGCACTCCTTTTGAAAAGAAACAAGGTCCTCCACCTTTCTGTTCGGGGAGCCGTTAACTCTGGAGATCTTCCTTTGCACCTATACTGCTGGGCTTGCTTCTGTCCCCTTCTGGGTGTCTCCACACGGTCGCCCTTGCAGAGACCAAACACCTGGCAGGTGATGTAGTTTCCTGTTGGCTCACAGAGTCTTCCCCCCTAAAAGAACCATCAGCCCTCTCCTGACAGCTCAGGGCTGCTGACCAGCTCACCTGGGTGCTTCTTGAAAATTCATTGCCCTCCCTTCCGTCATTTATCTCTCCAAGCTGTGCTGTATTTTAATGTACTTTTTCAAGGAGTTTATGATCTCCGCTGCTTTCATAGCATGTCAAGAGTATCAAACTGTGCTCCCCTCTTTGAATTGTTAATAAAACGACAGTACAATAGTGCATGGATATCAGAGGTCTGCAGACCTTTCTCACGGCTTACCAACCTGACACTAAATCATTAACGATTATTCCACCATCCTTGAGTTTTCAGACAGTGGCTGTATAATGATGCTTCTCTTGCTACCTGTTTCTGGTTTCTTGATGAGATGGTTATCTGGGGCTCTGTCAGGTCCTAATGGAATTCAAGCGGGCTGGATTCACGTTTTCCTTTCCCGGCCCTGGCTCTGTTGATTTTCTCGTCGTGATATAAATTAATTGCTTTGACAGGATTCAGGTGAAAATTCCAAACATATGGCTTATTATTTAATAATGATTTTACTGAAGGCTCTATTAAGGAACCCAAATGCAGTCAGGTTTCGAAGAGGCCTTTAAATCTTCGATTTTGAAACTAAATGGTACTAATTATTCGAGTGAGAAAATAAGCCAGACCTGTCAGCTTCGAAGTTTAAAAATAACACCCAGGCAGACCCAATCGGTGAGTGGGTCTAATGGATGTTGATTGATTATGTCCTGTTTCCATCCACTTCCCATTGTGTCTTAGAGGCATTTTTACCTCTGGGAGTGGGTGATGGAAGAGAGGCTCTTTCTACCAAAGGCTGCACAGTAGTGTAGACAAAAGAGAGTTTAGGGCCGGGCAGGGTGGCTCATGCCTGTAATCCCAGCACTTAGGGAGGTCCAGGCAGGTGGATCACAAGGTCAGGAGTTCGAGACCAGCCTGGCCAACGTGGTGAAACCCCATGTCTACTAAAAATACAAAAATTAGCCAGATGTGGTGGTGGGCACCTGTAGTCCCAGCTACTTGGGGAGCTGAGGCAGGAGAATTACTTGAACCCGGGAGGCGGAGGTGGCAGTGAGCTGAGATCGCACCACTGCACTCCAGGCTGGGTGACACAGCAAGACTCCATCCCAAAAAAAAAAAGGAAGGAAGGAAGGAAGGAAGGAAGGAAGGAAGGAAGGAAGGAAGGAAAAGAAAGAAAGAAAGAAAGAAAGAAAGAAAGAAAGAAAGAAAGAAAGAAAGAAAGAAAGGAAGGAAGGAAGGAAGGAAGGAAGGAAGGAAGGAAGGAAGGAAAGAGAGAGAGAAAGAGAGAGAAAGAAAGAAAGAGTTTAGAAAACACAGCTTACAGAAGAATGGTTCGTATTTGCAGTATGATGCATAGCTCTGGGAAGGTTTTGAAAACATCAGGTTCCCCAGGTTGGGTTCTGAGGTCTTCCTGTGATTTTACCCAATGGAATGGAAGAGAACCGGTGGCCTCAACAGAGATACCCTTCCGGGTATGAGCTGTGAAGAGAAGGGTTCATCTTGAAAGGCTGTAATTCATGGATACATGTTGCGTTTGTCACCATGACCAACCCACCCCTACCTTTTCCATTATCCAAGTTTTCTTAGAAGCCACCATATTGTAAACAGCACCGTAACATGTGCGGTCTGTCATGGGGCCATCTAAATTCATAGCATTTTCTCTGGAAGAGGCCTAAACAACACCTCTTCCCCATCCCACTCCCCCTGACACTAGGCCATTCTCCTCCCAGGAGCTGTGCTGGTGTCATGGAAAGGGAATGCATTAAAATCATGAATATTTGGGCCGGGCGTGGTGGCTCACGCCTTTAATCCCAGCACTTTGGGAGGCCGAGGCAGGTGGATCAACTGAGGTTGGAAGTTCAAGACCAGCCTGGTCAACCTGGTGAAACCCCGTCTCTATTAAAAATACAGAAATTATCTGGGCCTGGTGGTGCACGCCTGTCATCCCAGGTACCAGAGAGGCTGAGGAAGGAGAATCACTTGAACCCAGCAGGTGGAGGTTGTGGTGAGCCGAGATCGTGCCATTGCACTCCAGCCTGGGCAAGAAGAGCGAGACTCTGTCTCAGAAAATAAAATAAAATAAAATAAAATAAAATAAAATAAAATAAAATAAAATAAAATAATAAAATAAATAAAAACAAAAAATAAGAAATAAAAAATAAAATAAAAATAAAATAAAAAAATAGGAACACTCCCGGCTTCCACTTTTTTCCTAAGAACCTAGCCCTCGATTTGAAAAGAAACAAACAAACATACAAACCCAAACCAGAGCTACAAGCAATGTTGGATTATCTATAGGGCTGGGCAAACAGACAGAGGAATGTTGGTACAGTTTAGCACTTTTCCTTGTATTCTTTGTTATTAGAAATAACGTCACTCAAATGAGAACAGACGAGGTCGTTTATCGAGAGGTTCTCTAGCAAGGGGATCAGACATCTTTACTTTTGTTTAGCAGAGACTCAAAGATAAGCAGGAGGGTGGGATGGCTCTTAGATGGAAATGGAGGGTGGGGACACTTGGAGAGAGGTTTCAAGTGTCCCCAGATTCGCACCTGCTGGCATGGGGACGAAGGAAGTGCCACCCAGTTTCTGGTATTCTGTGATCGAAGCCTGAAATGGACTAAGATATGTCATAAGAAGAGGAGATGAGGGCACAGACACACAGAGGGACGATCCTGTGAGGACACAGGGAGAAGACGGCGTCTCCAAGCCCAGGAGAGAGGCCTCAGGAGGAACCAGCCCTGCCCACACCTGGGTCTCAGACTTCCGGCCTCCAGGACTGGGGGAGAATCAATATCTGTTGTTTCTAAGCCACCCAGTCTATGGTATTGGGTGATAGCAGCCTGAAATAGACTAAGACATCTCATAAGAAGAGGGGATGAGGACACAGACACACACAGAGGGACGAGCCTGTGAGGACACAGGGAGAAGACGGCGTCTCCAAGCCCAGGAGAGAGTCCTCAGGAGGAACCAGCCCTGCCCACACCTGGGTCTGGGAGTTCAGCCTCCAGGACTGGTTTCAAGGAAGACAATTTTCCTACAGACTGGCTGGGGGTGGAGGGTGCGGAGACATGGTTTCAGAATGATTCAAGCATACTACATTTCTCTCTATATATCTCTCTCTCTCTCTCCATCTCTCTCTCTCTCTCTCTTTTTCTTTCTTTCTTTCACAGGCTTGCCGAGGTGAGACTGGGTCACAGGTACTGGCAGCCTCAGTCTCCCTGGCCTCAAGAGATCTTCCCATCTCAGCCTCCCGAGTAACTGGGACTACAGGCACTTGCCACCATGCCCAGCTAATCTTTATTATTATTATTATTATTAGACAGAATCTCCCTCTGACACCCAGGCTGGAGGGATCTCAGCTCACTGCAACCTCCCCTTCCCTGGTTCAAGGGACTCTCCTGCTCCAGCCTCCTGAGTAGCTGGGGTTACAGGCACCCACCAACACACCTGGTTAATTTTTATGCTTTTAGTAGAGATAGGGTTTCACCATGTTGGCCAGCCTGGTCTTGAACACCTGGCCTCAAGTGATCCACCTGCCTCGGCCTCCCAAAGTGCTGAAATAACAGGCATTAGCCCCCGTGCCCTGCCCAGCTAATCTTTTTAATATATTGTAGAGAAGGCGGTTTCCTCAGCCACGGAATGGTGGAAGTGAGGTTTACTCAGCCTGCATACTCTTACTAGGGTAAATTAGTGTGGTTTGTGAACTAGATGCGGAAAGTGTGTGTGTGTGCATGTTGTGTGTGTGTGCATGTGTTGTGTGTGTGTGTGCGTGGGTGTGTGTGTGACCAAGCACATAACACTTATTGTGTACTTTATTTCTATTATTATTACATTGTAATATAGAATAAAATAAGTATGCAACTCACCACCATGTAGAATCAACAGGAGACCTGAGCTTGCTTTCCGGTAACTAGATGGTTCCAGCCAGGGGTGATGGGAGCCAGTGACAGATCATCAGGCATTAGATTTTCATAAGGAGTGCACAACCACATCCCTCACATGCACGGTTCACAGTAGGATTTGCACTCCTGTGAGAATCTAATGCCACTGCTGGTCTGGTAGGAGGTGGAGCTCAGGTGGTAATGTGAGCAATGGGGGGCAGCTATAAATACAGTTGAAGCTTCACTTTGCTCACCTACCACTCACCTCTTGCTGTGCACCCCAGTTCCTATCAGGATTGGGGACCCCCGGTTTAATCCCCCAGTCTGGTCTGTGGAGCATTGTTATAGCTCACAGGTATCACATTGTATTTTTTCTCAGGAAAAAAATACATCTAATAATGTTGCACATCTCTTCATGTGCTTATCTGCCTATGCATCAAGGAAACATTAATCCATGAGTGCCAATCTACACCTTGATAGCCGTAAAAGGGCTGGACGTTTTCCTCCAGAAATCGCAACTTTCCAAATAACATTTGCCCAGGGAGAACCCCGCTAGGAAAAACAATGGGCCTATTGTCTGATGGATTCTGGGGTACATGTCTGAGGAATGGTGTCCCAGAAGATTGATGTCAGGGGCCACATGTCCCTCAGGTACCAGGAGAAGTAGACCCTGAACTGGGGAAGGTTCAGAGGCCATCAGCTCCTGTCCAGCCCAGTGCTGTGGGTTCCAGAGTGGCCCTGGTTGTTAACATTGCAGGCGGCCATGCCGGATGCTTCGGGTGCTTTAATTGTCCTCATTGTTCAGCATTGGATGCATCATGTGGGTGTCAGATCAGACACAGGCCCACCATCCACTCCAGTTTTGAGTTAATGTTTCATGCACCTCTTCACCCAGGGATCCCTCTGGTGCAATCTTGACCTTCAAGCAGGCTGATGTTTCATTTTCTTACCATCGATTTTAGAAGACTACCCAATCTGGGGCCACCCTCCTCAGGCTGAAAATGTTGCTTTCTCCCCTCTGGAGGAGCAAGGTAAAGTCAGCAAGTTTTTTTTTTAATGGTCCACTTTTATTTTTATTTTTTTTTTATTATACTTTAAGTTGTGAGGGACATGTGCAGAATGTGCAGGTTTGTTACCCAGGTATACACGTGCCATGGTGGTTTGTTGCACCTATCAACCCGTCATCTACATTAGGTATTTCTCCTAATGCTCTCCCTCCCCTAGCCTCCCACCCCATGACAGGCCCCAGTGTGTGATGTTCCCCTCCCTGTGTCCATGTGTTCTCATTGTTCAATTCCCACTTATGAGTGAGAACATGTGGTGTTTGGTTTTCCGTTCTTGCATTAGTTTGCTGAGAATGATGGTTTCCAGCTTCATCCATGTCCCTGCAAAGGACATGAAGTCATCCTTTTTGATGGCTGCATAGTATTCCATGTGTATATGTGTCACATTTTCTTTAACCAGTCTGTCATTGGTGGACATTTGGGTTGGTTCCAAGTCTTTGCTATTGTGAACAGTGTTACAATAAACATACGTGTGCGTGTGTCTTTATAGTAGAATGATTTCTAATCCTTTGGGTATATACCGGGTAATGAGATTGCTGGACCAAATGTTATTTCTGGTTCTAGATCCTTGAGGAATCGCCACACCGTCTTCCATAATGGTTGAACTAATTTACACTCCCACCAACAGTGTAAAAGCATTCCCATTTCTCCACATCCTCTCCAGCACCTGTTGTTTCCTGACTTTTAATGAAGCTGGAAACCATCATTCCCAGTAATGGGATGGCTGGATCAAATGTTATTTCCGGTTCTAGATCCTTGAGGAATCCCCACACTGGTGGTTGTAATTGACATCAACAATGGTTGATGTAATTGACAATCCCACCAACAGTGTAAAAGCATTGCTATTTCTCCACATCCTCTCCAGCATCTGTTGTTTCCAGTCAGCAACTTTTTGATTCAGGTTCTCTTTTGAAAAGTCGCCAGCAGAGAAACTTGGACTTACCCCTGGTGCCTTTTGATCTTTGCAGATTCCTCTATCATTTGGAAGGCAAACACTGCCAATGTCAGAAAACTCTCACACCCTCTGTGACAGCAGGGACGTCAGCCTTTAGACGAAAGTTTGTCTATTTATTGGGAAAGTGCAGTGGACAGAAAACTGAATGCATGTATGGGTGTCTGTGTGTAGGAGTAAAAGGAGCTCAGTCTAAATAGGACATGATTTCTGGGTCCCAGGAAACAGTCTAAATAGGGCATGATTTCTGGGTCACAGGAAACAGCCTCACCTCTCTGTTTCCTTTGGAGGCCACCGTTGTCTTTGTCATCCCAGCCACCCCACCTGAGTTTCCTTCCTGTTATCGACACCCCTGAAATAATCACAGACTTTCCTTGAGTCCCGGTCTCTTGTCATTAATCAGAGAAGCTTTGCAACGCACCTGCTTGGCCAGGAAGACAGGCGGCCTGGCCATGGGAAAGACGCCTGAGAATTTCAAGGAATAGACATTGTGGTAGATGCTCCCTTCATTCCCTGCTCCCGTGTCAGTATTTTGGGATGGATCTTGTAATGAGGAGGGATTCCAGGAACGTCCAGGTGTGTTTATAGGAGCTGCCTACGACGGCCCTCTTTCTTTCTCTTTACTAAGCAGACCTCTTACTTCCCATTCCCGGCCATTTGACTTCCACAACCAGAGATATTCCACTGTTTTACCTGCCATGTACTTCCAGGGAATGAGCTGCGTTTATTTGCATAGGATGTCCACGAGCTTTCGGAAGAACCCTAATTAATGGACAAAGGGTCAACTAACCTCTTCCACCTTGTTTATTTCTGGGCCTGAAATGGGTGAGGCAGGTCTTCCTTCTATATCTAGTTTTTGACACAAATCCTTCTGAATGCAAGGCAGTCTTTGCATAGAAAACATCCCCCCTTCCCTCTTTTATTTTATTTTATTTTTTATTTTTTTCCAGTTTGACTTCTAACGATACGGAATCCATAGCACCGTTTGCAAACATGCCTCTTTTTAATTGAGGGAAAATCCCTTCCCTCTTTTATTTTATTTTATTTTATTTTATTTTATTTTATTTTATTTATTTTATTTTATTTTATTTTATTTTATTTTATTTTATTTTTTTCCAGTCTGACTTCTGACGATACGGAATCCATAGCACCGTTTGCAAACATGCCTCTTTTTAATTGAGAGAAAATCCCTTCCCTCTTTTATTTTATTTTATTTTATTTATTTATTTATTTTTTTTTTTTTTCCAGTCTGACTTCTAACGATACATAATCGACTGCACTCTTTGCAAACTTGCCTCTTTTTTAATTGAGGGAAAATCCGTGGCAATCAGGCTCCACTCCTCATTCAGGCGATTTCCTCCTTCGTCTATCAACTCGGCTGGAAATACATTTTATTCAGACGTGTGCATGGTCCTTTTTTTTTTTTTTTTTTTTTCCCATCCCACTCCGTGCCTCAAAAATATGTCCAGCGAAAATGAAGCCATATGAAAATGAACTCTTCGGTATGAAATATTTTCCTCCTGCTTCTGGGATGTCTCTTGCTGGTGCGGGCCCAGCCTGCCGGCCGCATAATAAGTGAGTTACACAGGCTCATCAATTCTCTCATGATTTTCCCCTGCTACAAATGCACCTAGATGACAGATCAACAATTCAGATCAACAATTTGAATTAAACCTTTCCTTATAGTCCTATCGATTTTTTTTTTCCCCCACCATGGGCTAATAAAATGATTGTGGAACATTCATTCCTGTCCGAAAAAAAAAAAGCACCTGATTCAAAATAAAATGCAGGCACGGTTTACCAGAACATTTTTTTTTATCATGCTTAGAAGATGAGGAAAATGAGATTCATTGAATAAAAAAGATTCCAGCCACTACATAATCTTAGATTGTCTAGCAGAAAAAAAAAGAGCCATTTGCCCGTGCAAACTTTTCTGTTTCTGACAGGCTTTTTCTGGCTGTGGTTTGAGTATTATTTCCACGGAATAGAAGTGCAGAATAATTGCATTTCAGCCATAATTAAGTTTAACACACCCTCCGAATAGGAGAATTCCTTAGGATGTTTAGGGGAGTTTATTTTTCGTCTCGTCCCTGAAACAAAGCCGCACGCTCTGCTCTGACACAATTTGGACTTGATTAGTTAAAAATAGCCTGGAAACATTTTGGGGTGAAATTAAAATAGCAAAACTGTCACTACCTCCTCCTTTACCCTTCAGTATTGTCTAACATGTCCCTTTTGTAGATTTCCTCCCCAAATACATGAGAGGAGTCATCATTGATAAACATGTTATGGAAGGTACCAATCTCAAGATGCAAATCATTGACCATTTTTCTAATTTTAGAACCCGGGGAGAGAGAAGAGCAGGATCTGGTTGCCTCAGAAGTTTTTCTCTTGTAGGGAAGGGGGAGACAGGGAATTTTCAAAAGCTACACCCCAGACTGTATTTCCAATCTATGTCCCCGTGGATACCGTTCTTGGAGTATTTTCTCTTCCTGGGGTCAGGGCAGGTGACCCCGGACAGCTCTTGCTAGCTGACCTCCAGAAAGAAAAGCACACGTTTTAAAGGCGGAACAAAACAATTACTATTTCCTTTTTTTTTTTTTTTTTTTTGTACTATTTTTTTTACTTTGTTTTTTTATATATAAAATAATAATAATAATTTTTTTAAAATTTACTATTTCTAAGAGAGCTGCCGCCTGGGCCTTCATTTTACCAGGCAGGGAACACTGAGTAGAATTAAAACATTCTCTCAAGATAAATGCACACCTGGCTTTTTTTTTTTTTTTTTTTCATCGAGATGTGGAGCTGCTTAGGGCTTGAGCTTGCAACTGCTGCAAATGCCAGCTTCTATTTATGCAACTGCCGCCTCCTCCCAAGCCTTTCCGAGGCAGACCTGTCCTGTGTTCAGCCCCGGTGTCTATGTTCTTATACAGACGAGGGACATTTTCCCCCTCATAAGCCTGCAGACGGCACCTGAGCTCTCCAAACTTGGGAATCCTGGAGGAATTTTTTTAATGGATGGGGTTTGCCTTTGCATGGCTAATTCAACACGTTAAAATGGCTTTTTTTATTTTTTTTTATTTTTTACTTATTTTTATTATTTTATTTTATTATTTATATATTATTTATTGTATTATTTTTATTATTTTTATTTATTTATTTTTATTTATTTATTTACCTATTTATTTTTATTTATTTTTATTTATTTATTTATTTACTTATTTATTTATATTTATTTTTATTTATTTATTTATTTGTTATTTTATTATTTATTATTTATTTTTATTTATTTATTATTTTATTATTTATTATTTATTTTATTATTTATTATTATTTGTTTGTTTTTATTGATTTGTTTGTTTATTTATTTATCTATTTTGAGATAGAGTCTCACTCTGTCACCCAGGCTGGAGGGCAGAGGCACGATCTCAACTCACCGCACCCTCCGCCTCCCAGGTTCAAACGATTCTCCTGCCTCAACCTCCTGAAAAACCGGGATGACAGGCACCTGCCACCAGGCCCGCCTCATTTTGGTATTTTTTAGTAGAGACGGGGTTTCGTCATTTTGGCCGGGCTGGTATCGAACCACTGACCTCGTGATCCGCCCACCTCGGCTTCCCAAAGTGCTGGGATGACAGACGTGAGACATCGCGCCCAGCTTGCTTTTTTTTTATTTTACTTTTTCTTTCTGAGACAGTGTCTTGCTCTGTCACCCAGACTGCAGTGCAATAGCCCAATCTTGGCTCACGGCAAACTCTGGCTCCCACGTTCAGTTGAATCTCCTGCCTCAGCCTCTGGAGTAGCTGGAACTACAGGCACCTGCCACCACAGCTGGCTAATCTTTGCATTTTTCGTAGAGACAGGGTTTCGTCATTTTGGCCAGGGTGGTCTCGAACGTCTGACCTCAGGCGATCTGCCCACCTCGGCCTCCCAAAGTGCTGGGATTTCAGGCATGAGCCGCTGTGCCCAGCCGTGCATATGCATTTTGTAAGCAGTTAACATGCATAAAAACAAACCACCATATGATTACACTCTTGTCTTTTTTAGGTGGTTGGAACACCGGAGGTGGGGAGTTCAAGACCAGCCTGACTAACATGGTGAAACCCCCGTCTCTACTAAAAATACAAAAATTAGCCGGGTGTGGTGGCAGGTGCCTGTCATCCCAGCTACTCGGGAGGCTGAGGCAGGAGAATCGCTTGAACCCGGGAGGTGGAGGTTGCAGTGAGCCGAGATGGTGCCACTGCACTTCAGCCTGGGCGACAAGAGGGAAACTCCATCTCAAAAAAAAAAAAAGTATCCCTAATTCCATTTCTCCACATCTGTGGCCAGGGAGTGACTGAGTACAAGGAGATGATATCCGAGAAACGTGTGTGTTGTTTGTATTTGCTTAATGTCTGTGTTCCCCCAGTTTGAATATCCTGTACCTTCTCTGTGTTTGCAGAAGCAGCATATGCTACAAATATCAGTCATGCCAACGAACTCAATTAGGAAAGAGATGAAATATTCTAAAGGCCCAACAATTCCCCAAAGAGGTGATGGGCCAGGCGTGCGGTGGCTCAGGCCTGTCATCCCAGCACTTTGGGAGGCCGAGGTGAGCGGATCACTTGAGGTCAGGAGTTCGAGACCAGCCTGGTCAACACGGTGAAACCCCGTCTCTACTAAAAATACAAAAATTCACCGGGCGTGGTGGCAGGTGCCTGTCATCCCAGCTACTCGGAAGGCTGAGGCAGGAGAATGGCGTGAACCCGGGAGGCGGAGGTTGCAGTGAGCCGAGATCGCGCCACTGTGCTCCAGCCTGGGAGACGCAGCAAGACTCTGTCTCAAAAACTAAAAAATAAAAAAGCCAAAAAGTGGGTCGCTGGCTTGCCTCGAACACTTCTTTTACATAAGCAGGTTGATGTGAACGGCTGTGTAAACACACTGTTTAAAAATCATGTAATTGCCAAATTTACTGTTTTAACTTTTCTTTTTAATATGCCATACATATATATATATATATAGACGTAGGAAGTTCTGACCCATTCTCATTCCTTTGATTGATTAAAAGAGAGATTTGGCCAGGCACAGTGACTCACGCCTATAATCCCAGCACTTTGGGAGGCCGAGGCGGGCGGATCACGAGGTCAGGAGATCGAGACCATCCTGGCTAACACGGTGAAACCCCGTCTCTACTAAAAATATAAAAAATTAGCTGTGTGATGGCGGCACCTGTGGTCCCAGCTACTCGGGAGGCTGAGGCAGGAGAATGGTGTGAACCCGGGAGGCGGAGGTTGCAGTGAGCCGAGATCACACCATTGCACTCCAGCCTGGGCGACAGAGCGAGACTGTCCCAAAAAAAAAAAGTGGGTCACTGACTTGCCTCGAACACCTCTTTTGCATAAGCAGTTTGAAGTGAATGGCTGTTTAAAAGCAATCTTTAAAAACATCACATCATTGCCACATTTACTGTTTTAGCTTTTCTTTTTAATATGCCTTTTTTTTTTTTAAGTGAGAAGTTCTGAGTCACTCTTTTCCTTTGGTGGATTAAAAGACAGAGCGATGTTTTTTCTTTTCTTTTGCTTTTTATTATTATACTTTCGGTTCTGGGATACAGGTGCAGAAGGGGCAGGTTTGTGACACAGGTATACACGTGCCATGCTGGTTCGCTGCACCTGTCAACACGTCATCTACATTAGGTGTTTCTCCTCATGCTCTCCCTCCCCTCGTCCCCCATCCACCCACAGGCCCCGGTGTGTGATGTTCCCCTCCCTGTGTCCCTGTGTTCTCATTGTTCAGCTCCCACTGATGAGTGAGAACATGAGGTGTGTGGTTTTCTGTTCCTGTGTGAGTTTGCTGAGAAGGATGGTTTCCAGCTTCATCCATGTCCCTGCAAAGGACACGAACTCATCCTCAAAGAGAGATTTTTAAGTCCCTGATGACTTTCCCCTATGACATCAGGGCACGTCGCATTAACAAGATATAACCCCGGGTTCACGGACACCTCGGGATGTCTCCTGAATTCCTGTTTGTTTCTTTTTCTTTTTTCCTTTCTGTGTTTTCACTAGTCGTGAAGCTCTTTCGGGTGCCCTCAAACCTCCTCCTTCCTCGGACAGGAGATGGGAGCCACAGTCCAGAGTAATAAGGTTTTGCTTTCATTGTGGTAGAAAAAGTTCTGTGTGTCCATCTGTCTGGTCAGGGAGTCAGAGAACCTGTATGGTGCACCGGTCTTTGAAGTCACCGCTTAGTGGGTTCGTTTGCAAAACCTGCTGTAATAGATGACCATGAGTTTGCAAAACCTGCTGTAATAAATGACCACAGGCTTGAATATTAGTTTGCAAAACCTGCTGTAATAAGTGACCATGAGTTTGCAAAACCTGCTGTAATAAATGACCACAGGCTTGAGCATTAAAACAATAGAGATTTAGCCTCTCCCTCTCCTAGAGACCAGAAGTCTAAGATGAAGGTGTCTCAGGGCTGAGGTCCCTCCAGAGGCTGTAGGGGAGGCTCCTTCCTGCCTCTCCCAGCTCCTGGGGGCTCCAGGCGTCCCTGGGCTTGTGGCCGCATCACTCCAGTCTCTGCCTCTGTCTCCACGTGGCCTTCTCTAGTCTGTGTCTCCTCTTCTTTTTTTTCTTTTTTTTTTTTTTGAGATAGAGTGTCAATCTATTGCCCAGGCTGGAGTGCAGTGGCGCCATCTCGGCTCTCACTGCAACCTCCGCCCCCAAGCTTCAAGCAATTCTCCGCCTCAGCCTCCCAAGGAGCTGGAATTACAGGCGCCCATCACCACACCCAGCTACTTTTTTTTTTGTTTGTTTTAGTAGGGACGGGGTTGTTGGCCAGGCTGGTCTGGAACTCCTGACCTCAAGTCATCCACCCTCCTCAGCCTCCCAAATATCTTGTTTCTTAAAAGACGTCTTTGTCCTATCGAGATGCACGTGCCCTGTTTGCAAGAAAGCGTGCAAGATGGCACAGGGCCTCCTAAGAACCGCAAAGCATTCCGGCTGCCAGAAAGATGCCGTCACCCCATGAGGGTTACCACTTCTGAGGGTAGAGCTCTCCCAGGCCTTCCTGACGTGAGCGGTGCCAGAGAACTCCCTGAGCTCACCTGCCTGGTGAGGTTGGATTCTTCTTGTCCTCTGTGTGTGGGGGGGTGGGGGGGAGTCCTCCTAGGCCCAGTGAACCCTGGAACCTGTCCAGCGGTGGCAGGTAGGTGCATGAGGCTGCTGGGCAGAGCACACAGCCGCCACTCAAAGCCCCTACTTTATTCAGTCTAAGTAATAGGTCCAGTGGGCCTGTAACCTGGTTTTATGGGTCTGTGGAGTCCTCCTGTAAATCTCACACGCCATCCTGGCTGGCAATCGTTCCCCAGCCTGCATTTCCCTCCCCTCCCCTGCATCCCCAGCCAACTTCTTCCATCGTTATCCTCACAACGTTTCTGATCCCCTTGGCCAGTTCGAGGGCAGCGGCCCAGGGCCCCCGTTTGAAACACCTGCAGGTGGTTTCCTGCCAAGAGATATCCTGGGAAATGCTGCAGAAAAATAAGCCGGCTGAAGGGAAAGTGGGTTCTAAAAAAAAAAAAAAAAACAAGATGCTCAGATTTTCACCTGCGTGGGATCCTAGGCCTGGCCACCTGGGCGGCGGGGGAGAAGGAGGAGGAGGAGATGAGTTTATAAGACCTCACCGCTGTTTCTCCTGGACACTCTCAAAAAGTATTCGGAAAGCAGGTGTTCAAATGAAAATGTGTGCGTGGGTTTTCACAAGAGCTGAAACGTGGAAATGGAGCAAGGTTGAGCACTAAGATATTTGTCTGGGTCTGTTGTGCGTTCAGCTTACAGACAAAAGTGGCATCACTGTATATAGACACATATGTATTTTATATATATTTATATATTATATATAATATGTATACATTAGTTTGTAAAACCTGCTGTAATAAATGACCAGACTTGAGCATTAAAACAATAATATAATATATAACTATAAATATATTATATATTTATATAATATATATTTTTATATATTTATATATTTTATAATATACAATATACATAAATACATATGTATATTTATATTATTTTTATATTTATATATAATATACAATTATATATTTATATATTATAATATACAATTGTATATTTATATATTATAATATACAATTATATATATTCATATATTATATTATACATTATATAAATATATTATATATTATATATAAAATATGTATTTA
>CM052597.1:133792996-133819916 GCA_028551445.1 Miopithecus talapoin
ACCTCTACCCTAAAGTTGGCCTCCAATCTCCCAACTGGATTCCACCTCCTAATTGGCCTCCAACTTACATGCTGATCTCCACATCCAACTTGGAGTCCAACCTCCAAATTGGCCTCCACCTCTAAGTTAGCCTCTACCATCAGGTTAGTCTCCAATCTCCCAACTGGACTCTACTTCCTAGTTGGCCTCCAACTTACATGTTGGCCTCCACATCCAAGTTGGACTCCAACCTCCAAACTGGTCTCTACCTCCAAGTTAGCCTCCAACCTCCAAATTGGCCTCACCTCCAAGTTAGCCTCCACCTTCAAATTAGCCTCCAATCTCCTAACTGGACTCTACCCCCTAGCTGGCTTCCAACCTACATGTTGGCCTCCACATCCAAATTGGACTGCAACCTCCAAACTGGCCTCCACCTCCAAGTTAGCCTCCAACCTCCTAATTGGCCTCACCTCCAAGTTAGCCTCCACCTTCAAGTTAGCTTCCAATCTCCCAACTGGACTCTACCCCCTAGCTGGCCTCCAACCTACATGTTGGCCTCCACATCCAAATTGGACTGCAACCTCCAAACTGGCCTCCACCTCCAAGTGAACCTCCAACCTCAAAATTGGCCTCCACCTCCCAGTCAGCTAATCGACCAGCTGGGAGATTATCAATCTGCTTTTTATATCAATCTGCTTATTATATCTTATTATACCTCCCAGTTGGCCTCCACCATCAAGTTGACCTCCACCTCCACATTGGCCTCCACCATCTAGTCGACCAGCCTCCACCTCCCAGTTGGCCTCTACCTCCAAGTTGGCTGTAACCTCCAAGTTGGCCTCCACCTCCAAGTTGGTCTGAACATGGTTTGGAGAACATATCAATGGGTGTATAAGAAAGTAGAGTGACCTGTGGAGAAGCTGGTGTGACCACTTGGACAGGATTGACGGACAGGGCTCCAAAGACCACATCTAAAGGCTACAGAAGAGCTGATAGCAGGCTCCGTCTGAGATAAGCCGCCGTGTCAGTTTCTCCCCATGTCCGCCCAGTTCTGATCCCAGTGCCTGGGTAAAGGTAACCTGCCCTGTGTTTGTCTATGGTCTGAACGATTTCCAAGTCACTGCCTCATCTCTAGCTCATTCTCCAAGGTCACGAACCTGTGTCCTGCCTGTCCATAAGGAAAGAGTGAGATTTCTCCTTCGGTCCTTGTTCTGTCCTCAAAGCTTTGAGCCACCCTCAAAGTCCGTCGTACGAACTTTCTCTTTGCTGGCCTTTTTGTTTCTTGCACTTCAAATCTGACCGCCCAGGAAGTGTGGGCTTTGTCCTAGACACCGATTGTCACGTGTCTTCTCTATGCTCAGAATGCGCTTTTTGTACGATTAACCGGGTTTCTCCGCTTGATTCCCTCATTCTTGGCACCTTTGGAAAAACTGTATGAACACAATCTTTTCTGTTCCCAGTCTTATCCGTTCTCTGATTCCCTCAAGCTCCTGCATCGCTACCTATCAGACCCATGGAATTAGCTCCTTCTCTGATTGCTTTGTGTTATTTTTCTTACAGTTGCCGTTTCCATCTGCCCCAAAGACTCATCTCATGCAGGCAAGATGATGAAGAGGGCGACGGATTAGGGCAGAGGCCGGGCAGGGAGGCAGGAGACGTGGGCTTGTTCTCAACAAGGTGTGAGATCTGCTGTGGAAGCCAAGTTACCAAAGGGTTTAGGCAACACAGGCAAGCCAGCCAAGATCCCCAGGGCTGTCCTGGGAGCGTTCCCAAGCCCGAGGTTGGACTTGGGAGGTCTAGAGAGGAATACCACAGGCTCATGTTTCACTGGCCTGTTGGGACCACGGCTAATTCCACAGCCACTTGGCTCCTTGGGAGGATATCACACCTCTCCTGGAACCCGAACCCTGCGGCCCTCCCTGATCCAGCACCACCTCCCTAAGAATCTTTGCAAGAAGAAGACATGAGGATCTTTGATCAGCTTCCTCCTTTTGCGGATGAAAATATTGAATGTCAGTAAAATGTCTCATCTATCTTTATTTATCTATCTATCTGTCTATGTATGTGTCTATCTATCTAGTCTATCATTTATCTATCTATCTATCTATCATCTATGTATCTACCTATCTATGTATCTATTTATCTATGTTTATCTATCTATCTATCTATCTATCTATCTATCTATCTATCTATCTATCTTCTATCTGTCTATCTGTCTATGTGTCTATCTATTTATCTATGTCTATCTATCTATCTATCTAGCTATCTATTGGTGTATCTATCTACCTGTGTATCTATATATCTGTCTATCTATCTATCTATTGGTCTGTCTATCTATGTGTGTATCTATCTATATATCTGTCTATCTAACTATCTATCTATCATCTATTTATGTGTCTTCTAGTCTATCTGTCTATCTATCTACCTATCTAGTCTATCTATCTGTGTATCTATATATCTGTGTATCTATCTATATATCTATCTATCTATCTATGTCTGTATTTATCTGTCTAGTCTATCTATCTCTCTATCATCTATCTATATGTCCATCTAGTCTGTCTATCTATCTATATGTCTGTCTATCTATCTGTCTAGTCTATCTATCTATCTATCTATCTATCTATCTATCTATCTATCTATCTATCTATGTGTCTATCTATCATGTGTATTATCTATCTATCTATCTATCTATCCATCTATCTATCTATCTATTGGTCTATCTATCTATCTGTGTATCTGTATATCTGTGTATCTATCTATATATCTATCTATGTGTCTATCTATCTGTCTAGTCTATCTATCATCTATCTATGTGTCTATCTAGTCTATCTGTCTGTCTATCTGTCTATCTATCTAGTCTATCTGTCTGTCTATCTGTCTATCTATCTATCTATCTATCTATCTATCTATTGGTCTATCTATCTATATATCTATCTGTGTATCTATATATCTGTGCATCTATCTATATATCTGTCTATCTATCTATGTGTCTATCTGTCTAGTCTATGTATGTATGTATGTATGTATGTATCTATCTATCTATCTATCTATCTATCTATCTATATGTCTATCTATCTATCATCTGTCTAGTCTATCATCTATCTATCTATGTCTATCTATCTATCTATCTATCTATGGGTCTATGTATCTATCTATCTAGCCTATCTATCTATCTATCTATCTATCTATCTATCTATCTATCTATCTATCTATCTACCTATCTGTGTAACTATGTGTCTCATGGATAAACTACATTTCAAAATGGCTTTGGAGTAAAATTAAAAAAGGAGGTAACACTTTCATGGAAAGCATCAGAAAAAAAGTGGGGACTGTGCTATGGTCTAGAAAGGTCTTGCCTCTTGTGGACCACTGGGGAGAAGGGAGGTCAAGAAAGCAAAACACAAGGCAGCGAGTAGGAAAGACATGGATGTGAGAGCACAGAGGCCGGGTTGAAGCTTTTCTCCAGAGAATCAAACACAACATTAAACCCTACTGGTAAGTTTCCAGGGAGGCCCATTATGTCGGCACCCTGGAAAGCAGTTCCATCGTGGCAATTCACAAGTGATGAATGCCTCACAAAAGCACAATTAAATCCAGCACCCAGAGTAGATGGCTGTGCAGGAAAGAGTTCCTGAAACATCTCCATTGCTGTTCATAGCACTTGGGCATGTCAAGTTTTGGCGACCATAGGTATTCTTAAGGCTGCCTATGTAGTGATCATTTGCAAAAGAGCTGCGATGGTTAATTCTATGTGTCGACCTGATGGGGCTAAGAAATGCGCAGATAGCTGGTCAAGTGGTATTTCTGGGTGCGTCTAGGAGGGTGTTCAAACTTGGACTGAATTATACCATGAGCTTTCCTAGCTCTCCAGCTTGCATGTACTAAAACTTGGCTGCATTATCACATAAGGCAATTCCCATAATAAATCTGCTTGCATGTATATATGTATTGATGTATGTATGTATCTATCTATTATCTATCTACATATCTATCTATCTATCCACCAATCCACCTATCCTATTGATCTATCAATGTATCCTTCTATCTATCCAACTATATCTCTATCTCCATTCATCTACTTTATCCATCAATCTATCAATCAACTATCTACCCACCCATCCATCTATCCTATTGATCTATCAGTCTGTTCTTCTGTCAATCCATCTATCTATCCATCATCTGTCTGTCCATTCACCCATCTATCCTATTTATCTATCAATCTGTCATCCTATCTATCCACCATCTATCTACCTATCTCTCTATCCATTCATCTATTTATTCTATTGATCTATCAGTCTATCCTTCTATCTATCCATCTATCCATCTCCATTCCTCATATCAATCAACCAATTTATCTATCCATCTATCCTATTGATGTATCAATCTATCCTTCATCCATCTATCCATCTCTACCCATCTATCCTATCAACCTATCAGTCTATCCTTCTATTTATCTATCTTTCTATGTATCTCCATTCATCTATCCAATTAATCTATCAATGTATTCTTCTATCTATCCATCTGTCTATCTACCTACCTACCTGCCTATCTATTTTATCTAATCTATCTATCTATCCCTCTATCTACCCACCTATATCTTTATCTAACTCTATCTATCCGTCCATCTTTCTATCTCTTTATCTATCTGTTTATCTATCTCTTTCTCTGTATCTATCTATCTACCATCCTTCTATCTGCTCTTCTGTCCGTTCGTCTGTCCGTTCGTCTGTCCGTCCATCTGTCTATCTACCTCTGTCTGTCTAACTCTATCTATCTATCTATCTACCTATCTATCTATCTATCCGTTCTTCTGTCAGTTCGTCAGTCTGTCCATCTGTCTATCTATTTATCTATCTATCTATCTATCTATCTATCTATCTATCTATCTATCTCTATCTCTCTGTCTATCCATCCATCCATCCATCTATCCATCCACCCACCTCTCCATCTATCAATCCATCCATCCATCCCTCTATCTTATGCATCACAGCTGGACCCTGCAGAAGACTGAGGGTTGAGGAATGGGAGTTTCTGTTGAGGTCTGTGGGTGCAGCCATGAACCCCTCCAGTTAATGTAACTGTGTTGGGGAGAACTGGCATCACTGGGGGGAAGTCGTGACTGTGAAGAGAACAGGACCCAGTGGTGGTTGTTGGAGACCATCTGTGCAGAATCTGAGGCAGAGCTGGAGCACTCAGATGACGAGTTCCTCACTGAAGGTGAACTTGGAGCATCGCAAGAGTCCCGTTGGCAGCACAGAGACACACTGATTTACCACAGCAGGTGCGAGAAAAGTAAAAGACCAGGTGCAAAGTGTGCTGGGGCTGTCTGATGTCAAACCCCAGCTAACAGGCAGTATCAGGACATCATGGGCAGCAGGACCTCAAGACGTGGGATGGGGTCTGCTGGTATCTGTACCTTTGAGAGCTTTATTTTATTTTATATTATTTTATATTATTTTATTTTTTGAGATGGAGTCTCAGTCTGTCACCCAGGCTGGAGTGCAGTGGTGTGGTCTCGGCTCACTGCAACCTCCACCTCCCTGGTTCAAGTGATTCTCCTACCTCTGCCTCCCGAGTAGCGGGGATTAGAGGCATGAGCCACCGCGCCTGGCCCCAGCTTGGGTTCTGAACCCTTCAACACAGACTCTCTCCGAGAAAAAACAGGCCGGGCACAGTGGCTCACACCTGTAATCCCAGCACTTTGAGAGGCTGAGGCGGGTGGATCACCTGAGGTCAGGAATTGGAGACCAGCCTGGCCAACATGGAGAAACCCCATCTCTACTAAAAATACAAAAATTAGTAAATTAAAAAATTAAAAATTAAATTATAAATTAAAAAGTAAAATTAAAAATTAAAAAATAAATAAATATGAAGTTGGGAACTAAAAAAAATATCAAACTTTACTAGATAGAAGAAGAACTGCTCATGAAAAAGAAAACAAACCTAAAAATCACAATTTAAAATTATAAAAGTATGAACATTTACATGAAAATGCTCTGTCTTACCAATAACAAAGCTTATTAGTTAAAAGAAAAGAAACTACATGTCTGTATATGCACATATGTATGAGGGTGTGTGTGTCTGTACATGTGTACATATGCGGTTGTCTTCCTCCACCAAAAGGCAAACTTTTTTTTTTTTTTTGAGACAGAGTCTTGCTCTGTCGCTCAGGCTGGAGTGCAATGGCGCAATCTCGGCTCACTGCAACCTCCGCCTCCCAGTTTCAAGCAATTCTCCTGCCTCAGCCTCCCAAGTAGCTGGGATGACAGGTGCCCACCACCACCCCTGGCTAATTTTTTGTATTTTCGGTAGAGACGGGGTTTCCCCATGTTGGCCAGGCTAGTCTTAAACTCCCGACCTTAGGTGATCCGCCCACTTCGGCCTCCCAAAGTGCTGGGATTACAGGCGTGAGCCACCACACCTGGTCTAAACTTTTTTTTTTTAATTGGGATAAAATTCACATAGCATGAAATTCCCATTAACTATCTGAAAGAGAACAACTCAATGGTATTTAACACTTTCGCCATGCTGTGAAACCATCCGTCTATCTCCTTCTAGAACATTCTCTTCAACCCGAGGAGACCCTGCACCCATTATCAGTCATGCCCATTTCCTCTCCCCACACTAAGTCTCTTGAAGTTGGTGACTTTGTGTATGTTTCCTCCACAACGACCATTCTCCTTCGCTTTTCTTTTTTTTTTTTTTGAAATGGAGTCTCGCTCTGTTGCCCAGGCTGGAGTGCAGTGGCGCGATCTCAGCTCGCTGCAACCTCGGCCTCCCAGGTTCAAGCAACTCTCCTGCCTCAGCCTCCCAACTAGCTGGGACTACAGGTGCCCACAACCACGCCCAGCTAATGTTTGTATTTTTAGTAGAGACGGGATTTCACCTTGTTGGCCAGGATGGTCTTGATCTCTTGACCTCGTGATCCACCCTCCTCGGCCTCCCAAAGTGCTGGGATTACAAGGGTGAACCACTGCACCTGGCCCCCTCGCTTCTTTAATAAGATCCTGACTTCCTTCACAGGATACTGCCCCAACACGGGGGATGTACCAGGCAGGTCGATCTGTTCCCTGTTTCTGGTGGCCAAGCTTCAGATTTGGTAAAATGTGTGGGAGAAGCAAGGCAAAAGAGGAACAGGGAGAAAACTCTCTTTGCCTACCCTCTCCCTTCCTGGTAGGAATGCTGTCTTGAGGGTGTGATGTCCGGAGCTTTGGCAGCTACTCTGTGGCTACGAGAAAACTCTGCTGTGTTCACACCCTTCCTTCCTGCCAGGAATGCTGTCTTGAGGGTGTGATGTCCAGAGCTTCAGCAGCCACTTTGAGACTATGAGAAAACTCTGTTTTGTCCATGGCCTCTCTTCATTCTAGAGATGATCTCTTGAGGGTGTGATGTCCGGAGCTTCAGCAGCCACTTTGTGAGTATGAGAAAACTCTGCCATCCCCACACCCTCCTTTCCTGCCAGGAATGCTTTCCTGGTGGTGTGATGGCCAGAGCTTCAGCAGCCACTTTGTGACTATTAGAAAACTCTGCTGTGCCCATGCTCTTCCTTCCTGCTAGAAATGCTCTCTTGAGGGTGCGATGTCTGGAGCTTCAGCAGCCACTTTGTGACTATGAGAAAACTCTTCTGTGCCCACACCCTTTCTTCCTCCCAGGGATGCTCTCTTGAGGGTGTGATGTCCAGAGCTTCAGCAGCCACTTTGAAACTACGGGAAAACTCTGCTATGCCCATGGCCTCCCTTCCTGCTAGGGATGCTCTCTTGAGGGTGTGATGTCTGGAGCTTCCGCAGCCACTTTGCGAGTATGAGAAAACTCTGCCATCCCCACACCCTCCTTTCCTGCCAGGAATGCTCTCCTGATGGTGTGATGTCCAGAGCTTCAGCAGCCACTTTGTGAGTATGAGAAAACTCTGTTGTGCCCATACCTTTTCTTCCTGCTAGGAATGCTCTTTTGAGGGCAGGATGTTCAAAGCTCCAGCAGCTGCTTTGTGACTATGAGGCACACTATCAGACTGTGAGGCGTAACCATGCAGGAGGATGTCATTACCTGTTCTTTATTTGCATTACTGTTCTTTTATTTGCATTACCTGTTCTTTATTTGCATTACTGTTCTTTTATTTGCGTTACCTGTTCTTTATTTGCATTACTCTCCATTCTTTATTTGCACGAATGGCCTAGATTTCTCTGCCCACATCACTGCAGCAAACACTCTATGGGACTTTGGCAGGAGCAAGAAATATTTGCACTTCACGTCTCCTCAGTTCCTCCCAGCCCTTTGTGCTGCTGTGATGATAGGTCTGTGGTATGGAATATTCCTTCTCCCCAGACTGCAGCAGGTACCTGGAACACAGGCATTCCTCCTAGCACCTCTGTTTGGTACTTTTCATCTCTAGGAATGGAGTGGGGAAATCTGCCTGCCCAGGTGTAGCCATACAGAGTAGCTAATGAAACTCATGCATAAGAGTGTATGCGTCATTAAGCCCCTTTTAATATTTCCATTCCTCCAACTTCTTCTAAAGAACAGCATACCGGCCGGGTGTGGTGGCTCACGCCTGTCATCCCAGCACTTTGGGAGGCCAAGGCGGGCTGATCACCTGAGGTCAGGAGTTTGAGACCAGCCTGGCCAACATGGTGAAATCCTGTCTGTACTAAAAATAAAAAATTAGCCAGGTGTGGTGGCAGGTACCTGTAGACCTAGCTCCTTGGGAGGCCGAGGCAGGAGAATCCCTTCAACCCGGGAGGCGGAGGTTGCAGTGAGCCAAGATCGTACCACTTCACTCCAGCCTGGGCGACAGAGAAAGACTCCATCTCAAAAAAAAAAAAAAAAAAAAAAAAAAGCATACCTCCTGCATTCATTTGTTCCAGCGCCAGACACAATGAGGTGCTGTTCAAATCCTAAGTTATTTCTCTTCCGGCAAAGAAGAAGTGGCGCCTTCTGTTTTATTAGGTAGCCCATAAATTACCTTTTTGTAGGCGACCCAATGTTGACATCTCACCTGCATTCTTGTCTACACCAGCACCTCTTTTCCTTCCAATTTCTGTAAGGGGGTCTTTTTCCCCCCCAATCGTGCATCGGCCAGCTACCCACTTAAGCAGCTTCTCAGAAACCCTTTGAAGTTCTGAAGTGTCTGCTAATAACACGCCCTTCCATCAAGGCTGTGTCTCCCATAATTCTTTCCAACGCAACCATCTTCCTTCTGCTCCCATCACATGTGTTTATAATCATTGAACACTCACAGCCTGTTGGAGCGGCCCATCGTCTCTGCAACCCCCCGAGCTGCTCTTCTGAATGCTGTCCAATGTCATTTACACCGGGTTTTAAATGCATTTTTCCTCTAGCATTCTTGGTTCTTTTAGGATCTCTCTCTCTCCCTTTTTTTTTCCCCCTTGTACATTATTTCCTTTGTTTTATGTATGTTGGAAACTCAGACCTTTTTGCAAGGATTCCATTTACCAAGATGCAGACAGCAATCGTAAAAGATGATGGTGGCTTTCAGAATGGAAAAAAAAAAATTACAAAAGAATTCTTCAACATTTGGCCATGTCATGACTGATTTTTTAAAATGCAATCATTTTTACATTTGTCTTTAACTCTAGCGTTTTTACCAGTGGGTTTAAATATTTGATAGATTTATATTTTAAACCTTTTAGGCCGGGTACGGTGGTGCATGCCTGTCATCCCAGCACTTTGAGAGGCTGAGGTGGGTGGATGGCCTGAGGTCAGGAGTTCGAGACCGGCCTGGCCAATATGGAGAAACCACACTGAAGCACCACCTGGCCAGGCACGATGGCTCATGCCTATAATCCCAGCCCTTTGGGAGGCTGAGGTGGGTGGATCACCTGAGGTCATGAGTTCGAGACCATCCTGGCCAACATGGAGAAACCCTATCTCTGCTAAAAATACAAACATTAGCCAGGTGTGGTGGTGTGCACCTGTAATCCCAGCTTCTCAGGAGGCTGAGGCAGGAGGATCACTTGAGCCCAGGAGGCGGAGGTTGCAGTGAACCAAGATCGTGCTATTGCACTCCAGCCTGGGAGACAGAGTGAGATTCTTATCTCAAATAAAGAAATACATAAATAAATAAAATAAGCTACTCTCCTATACTAGTCTGCTTCTTTCTGGGTAGTGCCTTCACTTCTCTCTGACCCTTAGTCAACGCCTTTAGGAATCTGTAATCAATATATTTGTAATGAATCGCCATCAGCTGTCCATCGTGCCAATGACTCCCATTGAATTTAGCTCCAAGGGTGAGATGCCCCCGTTTTCTGAAGGATTTCTTCCTCCTTGTGCCTTTTGGACCAAATCAAAATGTCCAATCTCAATGCCTGGGGCTGGGATCATTGATGTTTAGCACGTGGGTTTTTAACATATGCCACGGGTTGCATTTTTCTAAAATACATGGTCCAGCAGTGCCTAAGAGTACTGTCTTTGCCCCTAAACCCACAAAGCGAGGCATAGGACACAGGATCAAATGCACACACGTGTGCATACACACACACGCACTTCTTTTCTTAACTACACGAGGAAAATCATTCTGTGCTTCTTAAAAATGACTCTTTGGCAGGGCGCAGTGGCTCATGCCTGCAATCCCAGCACTTCGGGAGGCCGAGGCAGGTGGATGACCTGAGGTCAGGAGTTCGAGACCAGCCTGGCCAACATGGTGAAACCCCGTCTCTACTAAAAATACAAAAATTATCTGGGCGTGGTGGCAGGTGCCTGTCATCCCAGCTACTTGGGAGGCTGAGGCAGGAGAATGGTGTGACCCCGGGAGGCAGAGGTGGCAGTGAGCTGAGATCGCGCCACTGCACTCCAGCCTGGGCGACAGAGTGAGACTCTGTCTCAAAAAAAAAAAAAAAAAAAAAAAAGGCAGTTTGGTTATGGGAGAGCTAAACATTTAGGGGAATGTCCTAAATTCCGGCAGCAGGGGAAGAAATATCAGGTGAGGGGGCTTTTCTCTGGCACAGAACTAACTGATGTCTGACGCCATTTCTATGAAACATGCCCAACAGGCAAATCTACAGAGACAGGAAGAGAATTTGTGGCTCTCAGGGGTTGGGGAGGAGGATGAATTGTGACTGCTTCATAGAAAGGAGGGTTTCTTTTGAAGTGAATGAAGATTTTCTAACTACATAGAAGGGGTGATCGTACAACACGCTGAATGTGTTAAATGCCCCTGTTCGTATAATTTAAAATAACTAACTTCATGTGATGTAATTTTTCTTTTCTTTTCTTTTCTTTTTTTTTGAGATGGAACCCAGGCTGGAGTGCAATGGTGCAATCTTGGCTCGCTACAACCTCCGGCTCCCGGGTTCGAGCGATTCTCCTGCCTCAGCCTCCTGAGTAGCTGAGATTACAGGCACCTGCCCCCACACCAGTATTTTTAGCAGAGACGGAGTTTCTCCATGTTGGCCAGGCTGGTCTCGAACTCCTGACCTCAAATGATCTGCCCGCCTTGGCCTCCCAAACTGCTACGATGACAGGCGTGAGCCACTGGGCCCGGCTGTGTGATGTGTGCAAGACTTTATTTGATAATTGTGACTATTTCACACAGACGTGAGAGTATGGGGTATGCAACAAGCCTTTTTAAAAACAGAGGTAAGTGATGTGAATTTTACCTCTATTTTTTAAAAAAACTTGTTGCATGCCCCATACTCACATGTTTGTGTGAAATAATCACAATTGTCAAATAAAAACGTGTACAGGAATATTCATAAGTAGAAACAGCCCTACTGTCCATCTATGAATAAATGGGTAAACACAGCATGGTTCCTCTATGCAATGCAATATTATAAGGGAATATTATGCAGCCTGGAAAAGGAACAAGGCTCTGACAAAAAGCTGCAACATGAATGCATTTTTGGAAACAGCCCTACTGCCCATCTATAAAGGAATGGATAAACACAGCATAGCTCATCTATGCAATGCAATACTATAATGGAATATTATGCAGCCTGGAAAAGGAAGAAGGCTCTAACAAAAGGCTGCAACATGAATGAATTTTTGGAACAAGCCTACTGCCCATCTATGAAGGAATGATAAACAGGGCATGGTTCATCCGTGCAATGGAATATTATGCAGCCTTGAGAAGGAACAAGGCTCTGACAAAAGCTGCAACAGGAATGGATTTTTGGAACAGCCCTACTGCCAATCTATGAAAGAATGAATAAACACAGTGTGGTTCATTCACGCAAAGCAATATTATAATGGAATATTATGCAGCCTGGAAAAGGAACAAGATTCTGACAAAAGACTGTACCATGAATAAATTTTTGGAACCAGTCCTACTGCTCATCTATGAATGAATGATGAACACAATGTGGTTCATTCATGCAAAGCAATATTATAATGGAATATTATGCAGCCTGGAACAGGAACAAGGTCTTGACAAAGGCTGCAATGTGAATGAATCTTTGGAAATCGCCCTAATGTTCATCTATGAAGGAATGATAAACACAGCATCGTTTATCCATGCAATGGAATATTATGCAGTCTGGAAAAGGAATAAGGCTCTGACAAAAGGCTGCAACATGAGTGAATTTTGGAAACAGCCCTACTGCCCATCTATAAAGGAATGGACAAACACAGCATAGTTCATCTAGGCAATGCAATATTATCATGGAATATTACACAGCCTGGAAAAGGAACAAAGTTGTGAAAAAGGCTGCAATGTGAATGAATTTTTGGGAACAACCCTACTGCCCATCTATGAATGAATGATAGACACAATGTGGTTCATCCATGCAATGCAATATTATAATGGAATATTATGCAGCCTTGAAAAGGAACAAGACTCTGACAAAAACTGCAACATGAAAGAATTTTTGGAACAGCCCTACTACCCATCTATGAATGAATGGATAAACACAGCATGATTCATCCATGCAATGGAATATTACAATGGAATATTATGCAGCCTTGAAAAGGAATGAGACTCTAACAAAGGCCTCAATGTGAATGAATTTTTGGAAACAGCCCTACTGTTCATCTATGAAGAAATGATAAACACAGTATGAGTCACCCATGCAATGGAATATTATGCAGCCTGGAAAAGGAACGAGGCTCTGACAAAGGCTGCAACTTGAATGAATTTTGGAAACAGCCCTACTGCCCATCTATGAAGGAATGATAAACACGGTGTGATTCAACCATGCAATGGAATATTATGCAGCCTGGAAAAGGAAGAAGGCTCTGAAAAAAGCTGCAACTTGTATGAATTTTGGAAACAGCCCTACTGCTCATCTACGAAGGAATGGATAAACCCAGCATGGTTCATTCACGCAATGCAGTGTTATAATGGAATATTATGCCGCCTGGAAAAGGCACAAGGTTCTGGCAAAGTCTGTAACATGAATGAATTTTGGAAACAGCCCTACTGCCCATCTATGAAAGAATGATAAACACAATTTGGTTCATCCATGCAATATTATAATGGAATATTATGCAGCCTGGAAAAGGAACAAGGCTCTGACAAAAGGCTGTAATGTGAATGAATTTTTGGAAACAGCCCTACTGCCCACCTACAAATAAATGATATACACAGCATGGTTCATCTGTGCAATGCAATACTACAATGGAATATTATGCTGCCTGGAAAAAGAACAAGGCCATGACAAAGGCTGCAATGTCAATGAATTTTGGAAACAGCCGTACTGCCCATCTGTGAATGGATGGATAAACACCACGTGATTCATTCATGCAATGCAATATTATAATAGAATATTATGCAGCCTGGAAAAGGAACGAGGCTCTGACAAAGGCTGCAATATGAATGAATTTTTGGAAACAGCCCAACGCCCAACTGTGAATGAATGGATAAACAGCACGTGATTCATCCACGCAATCCAATATTATAATGGAATATTATGCAGCCTTGAAAAGGAACGAGCTTCTGACAAAGGCTGCAATGTGAATGGATTTTTGGAAATAGCCCTAATGCTCATCTATGAAGGAATGATAAACAAAGCATCGTTTATCCATACAGTGTATTATGCAGTCTGGAAAAGGAATAAGGCTCTGACAAAAGGCTGCAACATGAATGAATTTTGGAAACAGCCCTACTGCCCATCTATAAAGAATGGATAAACACAGTGTGGTTCATCGACACAATGCAATATTGTAATGGAATATTATGCAGCCTTGAAAAAGAGCGAGGCTCTGACAAAAGGCTGCAATGTCGATGAATTTTGGAAACAGCTGTACTGTCCATCTGTGAAGGAATGAAGAAACACAGCATGGTTCATCCGTGCAATGGAATATTATAATGGAATATTATGCAGCCTGGAAAAGGAACAAGGTTCCGACAAAGACCGCAACATGAATGCACCTTGAGGACATCATGCTCAAGGGAAGGAAGCCTGTCACAGGCACAAAAGGTCACGTAGTGTGTGATTCCCTTTCTATGAAATGTGCAGAACGGACAAACCCCTAGGGAAAGATAGTGGATTTGTGGGTGCCAGGGCCTGGTCGGGGGGAGAAATGGGAGTGACTGCTTAATGCATACAAGGTGCACTTTTGGGGGTGATGAGAATGTTCTGGACCTAGAGACTGGTGATGGTTGTACAACACTGTGAATGCACTAGATGTCACTGACCCACTCAGTTTAACACGGTTATAATGCTGAATTTTATACCTTTGTATTTTGCCACTCTAACAAAGAACATGCATTCTGAGTTTTCTTTTTCAACAGGTGAGAGGTTGGGTAAAGAATCTTCCAGAATAGCTGGGCACGGTGACTCACGCCTGTAATCCCAGTACTTTGGGAAGCCCAGGTGGGTAGATCACCTGAGGTCAGGAGTTCGAGACCAGCCTAGTCAACATGGCGAAACCCTGTCTCTGCTAAATATACAAAAAAATTAACCAGGCCTGGTGGTGCACGCTTTAATCCCAGCTACTTGGGAGGCTGAGGCAGGAGAATTGCTTGAACCCGGGAGGCAGACGTTGCAGTGAGCTGAGATCGCACCACTGCACTCCAGCCTGAAGGACAGAGCAAAAACTCTGTCTCAGAAAAAAAAAAAGAGAAGAAAAGAATATTCCAGAATGCTCGCCTTCTACACACGCTATATTACTCTTGCTGGTTGACCTAGAATCCAACATTTTTTTTTCTTTTCTTTTCTTTTTTCCAAACGCAATCCAAAAATACAAGCTGAAACAGGCCACAGTTGCCCCTTATAAAGTGCGGTTGGTTTAACAGAGTTGAACTTCCATTTTTATTGACTTATTTTCATACCCAGAATGATTTATGCGGTTTCACATTTAGACATCCAAAGCGTGCAGGCATTACAGTGCTTTGTGCTGAATGTTGTTGTAATTCGGAGGGGTGGGGGCGTCCACTGGCGTAATTTGACGCTCTCACTCGTAATTGACACTCTAACTTGAAACATATTTTCTTGATAAAAAGTGTTTCATTCACGTTGCTATCGTTGTGGGAGGCTTGTTCCTTTTCCAGGCTGCATAATATTCCATTATGATTCTGCGGTTTCTGTGAGGGGATGACCCAAAGAGCCCTAACAAAACAAAATGAAACTCAGGACTGTAATCACAGACCAGAGTGCTGCTGTTCACTTTGGCACAATTAAGAGTCTAAGCTGTTTCTAGGGGGCCCTGATATTCATTTTTTCTGCTGCTGGAGACCTTGTCGGGTAATCTCAACGTCCCAAAGGCCAGAAGAGAAAGGGTGGAAACGATTTGACATTCTCTGGCCGGGATAACTGGAGAATTCCCCGATGATCCAGAATCACGTGGGTGAAAAAGGAGTTTGGGGAACTCTTGCTGTTTTAGTTTGTCGTTGGTTTTTCAGACGGAGTTTCACTCTGTCGCCCAGTCTGGGGTGCGGTGGTGCGATCTCGGCTCACTGCAACCTCTGCCTCCCGGGTTCAAGCGATTCTCCTGCCTCAGCCTCCCGAGTAGCTGGGACTACAGGTGTGTGCTACTGTACCCAGTTAATTTTTATAGTTTTAATAAAGATGGAGTTTCACCATGTTGGCCAGGCTAGTCTCGAACTCCTGACCTCAGGCGATCTGCCTGTCTCGGCCTCCCAAAGTGCAGGGATTACGGGCTTGAGCCACCGCACCTGGCCAGGCTAATTCTTTTTTTTTTTTTTTTTTTTTTTAGACAGGGTCTTTCTCTGTCGCCCAGGCTGGAGTGCAGTGGCACCATCTCAGCTCACTGCAACCTCCACCTCCAGGGTTCAAGCAATTCTCCTGCCTCAGCCTCCCGAGTAGCTGGGATTACAGGCGCCCACCACCACGCCCGGCTAGTGTTTGTATTTTCAGTAGAGACGGGGTTTCACCATGTTAGTCAGGCTGGTCTCGAACTCCCGACCTCAGGTGATCCTCCCGCCTCGGCCTCCCAAAATGCTGGCATTGCAGGCGTGAGCCATCACGCCCGGCCAAGTCTGGGAAAACTCTGACAAATAGGTCGCTTTCCCTGGGAGTTGGTGGTACCAAATGACTGCTGACAAGTTACTTCAGGGTGAAATGGAGCCGGTTGTCACCTCCCGTCACCAGGAAGTAAGCCTGACACTTGGCTCGTCTTCCGCATGGCTTGGTGTCTTCCTGGCCTGGCACGACCCTGACCGTCTCCCTGTCAGATCCACCCTCCTCCTTGGGCTTGAAGCAGACCCCGTCCCTTGTTAAACCTCATAGCAGGCCGGGCGTGGGTGCTGAGACCTGTGATCAAAGCACTTTGAGAGGCTGAGGCAGGAGGATCGCTTGAGACCTGGTGCTCACGACCAGCCTAGGCAACACAGTGAGTCCCCGTCTCTACAAAAAAAAAAAAAGAAAGAAAGAAAAGAAAAAAGAGCTGGGCATGGTAGTAAGTGCCTGTGGTCCCAGGTCCTCAGGAGGCTGAGGGAGGAGGATCACTGGAGCCCAGGAGGTTGAGGCTGTAGGGAGCTATGATAATGCTGATGCACTGCAGCCTGGACAACAGAGCAAGACCCTGCTTTTCTTCTTCAAAACACACACACACACACAAACTCCATAGGAATTATGGTCCACATAGGATGCGGGTTTTTTTGTTTGTTTTTGTTTTTGTTTTGTTATTTTATTTTACTTTACTATTGTTATTTTATTTTATTTTATTTTATTTTATTTTATTTTATTTTATTTTATTTATTTTTGAGGCAGAGTCTCGCTATGCTCCCCCGCCTGGAGTGCCGTGGCGCGATCTCAGCTCACGGCAACCTCCGCTTTCCCAGTTCCAGTGATTCTCCCGCCTCAGCCTCCCAAGCGGCTGGGATGACAGGCACCTGCCACCGCGCCCGGCTCATTTTTGTATTTGTAGTAGACATGGGGTTTCGGCATATGTTGGCCAGGCTGGTCTCGAACTCCTGACTTCAAATGATCCACCCGCCTCGGCCTCCCAAATTGCTGGGATGACAGGTGTGAGCCACCGTGCCCGGCCTTTCTTTTTTGTGAGTATTTTAACGCTGGTTGGACTCAGAAGCGGCTGCTCTATAGAGTCGAGGACGATCACTCCTTTCTTTTGGATATTTTACATTTTAATTTTAATTTGTAGCAGGACGAGCCTCAGACAAAGCTCCTCAGACACCAGATTAAAGAAGGAAGAGGTTTTTTATTCGGCCGGGAACGTCAGCAGACGCGTCTTAAGAGCCGAGCTCCCCGAAAAAGAAATTCTTGGCCTTTTTAAGAACTTGCAAGTCTAAGGAGTCCCCGTGAAAGGGTCGTGATAAATCAAGCAAGTGTGAGAAACGTGACTGGGGGCCTCCTGTGTCAGCTCACAGAACAAAAAGTGTCACAGTGCTTTTTTCATACAGTGTCTGGGATTTACAGATAACACAAGCAGTTTAGGCCAGGGATTGATGTTATTATTATTATCACTTTTTTTTTTTTTTAACTCTTAGGGCCGCGTGGTGGTGCCAAGGTTGTCTGGCTGTTTATCTTACTTTTGTTTCTTTCTAACTTTTCGCTTTCTCTCTTTCCTCCTGTCTTGTGAACTAGGCAAGGTGGGGGGAGGAGGGCAGCAGGACTAGCATCGGTCTCCTTCCTTATACAGATTTACGGGTTCCAGTTGCAGGTTCGTCCCACGGACACTGTGTGTGGTGGTGACGTCTCAGCTTTCCGCATCACCAGAGGTTTTGTTCAATCCCCAAATCATTGATTCCAGGTACTGTTTGAAACCATTTTTTCCGGATACATGTTAACTTGTTAAGTAAAGTAAGCCTCCACGGGAAAAAAATTAATAATAATAATACCTTTGGACTCATCAAGCATGACAGAAACCCATCACTTCTCCCACCCCAGGTGACTCTGTGTGGACTTTTATATCCTTCACGATCTATTTTATATCATGTTCTGCTCACTGAGGGGAAAACAAACATTTGTGTGCTCATGCCTTGGAGAACCAGGGTGAGGCCTCAGAGCAGACGCCCATCAATGTGTTAGAAGTTGTTTACTGAGGTCCTACGATGTCCAAAGTTCTGAGTGGCAGGTTGTGAGAAAGAATGAATGATTTCACTCCTGAAAACTCCCGTCCCTACTGGGCTGATCCAACGTGGGACAGACACAGAAGGGAGATATAGGCCGGGTGCGGTGGCTCACACCTGTCATCCCAGCACTTTGGGAGGCCGAGGCGGGCGGATCATGAGGTCAGGAGTTCGAGACCAGCCTAGCCAACATGGAGAAAACCCATCTCTATTAAAAACACAAAATTAGCCTGGCATGGTGGCAGGTGCCTGTAATCCCAGCTACTCAGGAGGCTGAGGCAGGAGAATCGCTTGAACCCGGGAGGCAGAGGTTGCAGTGAGCCGAGATTGCACCACGGCACTCCAGCCTGGGCAACAAGAGTGAAACTGTGTCTCCAAAAAAAAAAAAAAAAAAAGAGAAAAAAGAAAGGACATATCAATAGTCCCAAACCACAGTACGGCAGGTGGTCAAGACAGAGAATTTTGTGAACTCCAGGAAAAATTTATTTTTGCAAAAATTCATCTAGCAAAGGTGTAGCAGGGAACAGAACAGAGTCCTAGAGAGGAATAGAAGACAGGGCACTCAGGGACCTCCCCAGACAGTCTGAGTTATAAATATAAATATAAAATATAAATAAATATAATATAATAAAAATAATAAATATAAATATAAAATAAATATAATATAAAATATATATAATATATAAAATATATATTTTTATATAAAATATAAAATAAATATAATAAATATAAATATAAATATAAAAAATTAGCTGGGTGTGTGGCCTGCAGTCCCAGCTACTCGGGAGGCTGAGGCAGGAGAATCGCTTGAACCCAGGAGGCGGAGGTTGCAGTGAGCTGAGATCCGGCCACTGCACTCCAGACTGGGTGACAGAGCAAGACTCCATCTCAAAAAAAGAAGGTGCAAGGTAACATGGGGGTGGACTGAAGTTTTCACTGTGGTCTAAATATTTGCATCTCCCCCACATTTCTATGTTGAACCTTCATCCTCGAGAGGATAATGTTAGGATCTGAGACTTCTGGAGAGGTGACCAGGTTATGAGGGTGAAGCCCTCATAAATGGGGTGAGGGCCTTTATAAAAGGCTCACACTTGTAATCCTAGCACTTTGGGAGGCCGAGGCAGGTGGGTCACCCGAGGTCAGGAGTTCGAGACCAGCCTCGCGAACGTGATGAAACCCCGTCTCCACTAAAAATACAAAAAATGAGCAGGGCGCGGTGGCCGGTGCCTGTAATCCCAGCTACTCTGGAGGCTGAGGCAGGAAAATCGCTGGAACCCAGGAGGTGGAGGTTGCAGCGAGCTGAGATCATGCAACTGCACTCCAGCCTGGGAAACAAGAGCAAAATTCCATCCCCCAAACAAAAACACAAACAAACAAACAAACAGAAAAAAAAAAAACAAAAACACAGGAGAGAGAGCTCAGTCTTATTCCCGCAAGGGTGACCAATGAGAGGCATGAGGGATCAGGCAAATGGGGTTTTGCAGACTGCATAGGAGTTTGCCAGGGAGATTTTGGAGAGTTCGTGGAGAGGGATCAATACTTGCAAACACCTAGAGGTGTGGTTGTGGGCACCTTTAATGGGAACAGCCGAAAGGGGGTGGTATGAAGACAGAATCCAAGGAAAATATTATTTCTCTCAACAAAGCAGGTAACCCCCAAATGAGGGCATTTTTGTGTATAGTTGTTTTTATTTTAATTTGTCTTCCCAGGCTCTGCAGTTAGGACTCTCTGCTCTTCAGCCTTAATTTTTGCCTTCACTCTTATCTTAATAGTTACCTATATTTAAGATGTTAGTTAGGTATTCTTCATAGCCCAGTACAATTTTACAGTTGGTTTTTTTCAGGGGGGTTAGGTAGAGGTCACTTTTAACACTCTAATATAATCTGTCCAACTGTCACCAATATATACACAGACATGAAGCATAACAGAAACCCATCGCTTCTCCCACCCCATCCAGCCCTCTGCACCACTCCCCACCACCCAAGGTCACTCTGTGTGGACTCGGATATCCTTAATTTTCTGAATTTCCTTTGTTACATCACTTTATTGCATTTCTCTATTTTAATTGTCTCGAACTTTATGAAAAGTGTATATCATGCTCCGTGTAATTTTTCGAGACCACCGTTTCCCACTCAAAACGTCATTTCAAAGATTCATCCGTACACATTTTCTGCTGTCTCTTCATTTTGGTTGCTCCGTAATATCCCAGCGGGTGAATATTCCACGACTTATGGATGCGTCCTTCTGCCTATGGGCATTAGATTATTTCTTTGTGGAAACAGGAAATGGAAATAGGAATCTTTCTATGGGGTATTTTAGGACAGGGCTACTGCAAACATTTTTAGACATGTCACCTGATGGGCAAATCAAGACTGCTGTGAGACACGCTTTTCACACCAATATTGAGAGACAGGACCAGCTGGATTTCCTAGGCCGACTCAGAATTCCTAGGCCTAGCTGGGGAAGGTGACGGCACCCACCTTTAAACATGGGGCCTGTAACTCAGCTCACACCCAAGCAATCAGGTAGTAAAGAGGGAACTCGCTAAAATACAAATTAGGCTAAAAGCAGGAGGTAAAGAAATAGTCAGATCATCTATCGCCTGAGAGCACAGCGGGAGGGATAGAAACCCAGACATTTGAGGGCAGTGGCAACCCCCTTTGGGTCTCCTCCCATTGCATGGGAGCTCTGTTTTCATGCTATTAAACCTTGCAACTGCACACTCTTCTGCTCCGTCTTTGTTCTGGCTCCAAGCTGAGCTTTCGCTCGCCGTCCACCACGGAGGAACCCCGCCGTTGCAGACCCACCTTTGATTTCCATCCCTCTGGATCGGGCAGGGTGTCCGCTGCACTTCTCATCCAGCAAGGTGCCCACTGCCCTTCCCAGTCATTGCTCCCGAATGGCTAAGTGCCTGGGTTCGTCCTAATTGAGCTGAACACTCTTCACTGGGTTCCACGGTTCTCTTCCGTGACCCACGGCTTCTAATAGAGCTATAACACTCGCCCCATGGCCCAAGGTTCCATTCCTTGGAATCCGTGAGGCCAAGAACCCCAGGTCGGAGAACTAAAGGTTTGCCACCATCTTGGGTGTGGCCTGCCCCCATCTTGGGAGTGGCCCATCGCCATCTTGAGAGTGGCCCGCCGCCATCTTGAGAGTGGCCAACCGCCATCTTGGGAGTGGCCTGCCCCCATCCTGGGAGCTCTGAGAACCAAGACCTGCCCATAACAATATGATTGGCAAAAATGTTAAACATGAAGAATTCTGACCTTTGCAGACATTGCCGTAGGTGCCAGAGATTGGCTTTCCTCAACATTGTAGGGAGAAATGTCTGTCTCGACCACCGTTTTGGAAAGGGTTTGGCCTCATAAAGTTGAGAAACACGGGTTCCCCAGCCCAGCCATCCTACTCTGGGTGTGTCCCCAGGATGAACTCCAGCCTTCAGATATTGTCAGAGGCAGTGGAACCACAGCAACTCCTGCTTGAATAGGGGCTGGGTAAAAGGAAGTTGAGACGTCCTGGGCTGTATCTCCAGATGGTTAAGGGATCCTAAATGGCAGGACCAGAGAGGAGGATGGCACAAGACACAGGTCATAAAGACCTTGCTGATGAAACAGGTTGCAGTAAAGAAGCGGAAAGAAACCCACCAAAACCAAGATGGCCACGAGAGTGACCTCTGGTTGTCCTCAGTGCTACACTCCCACCAGCGCCATGACAGTTTACAAATGTGATGGCAATGTCAGGAAATTACCCTATCTGGTCTCAAAAAAGGAGGCATCAATCATCCACCCCTTGTTTAGCATAAATTCCCTCCTGGGGGCTCCAGGCGTCCTCCCTCTCTGGGGGTCTGGAACGGGACACCTTTTCCTGTAACAGTATCACCAGCACATACGTACATCGAAGAGGATGAATAATAATACTAACTGCAGGTGGAAAACAGAGGAGGAGAATGGACTGATCCTTAGGCGCCTTCTCGGTTGAGAGGAGGAGAAAGGAATGATCCTTGGGAACCTTCTCGGTTGAGAGGAGGAGAAAGGAATGATCCTTGGGAGCCTTCTCGGTTGAGAGGAGGAGAAAGGAATGATCCTTGGGAACCTTCTCGGTTGAGAGGAGGAGAAAGGACCGATCCTTAGGAGCCTTCTTGATTGATAGGAGGAGAAAGGAATGATCCTTGGGAACCGTCTCGGTTGAGAGGAGGACAAAGGAATGATCCTTGGGGGCCTTCTCGGTTGAGAGGAGGAGAAAGGAATGATCCTTGGGAACCGTCTCGGTTGAGAGGAGGAGAAAGAAATGATTTTTGGGAACCTTCTTGGTTGAGAAGAGGCCAAAGGAATGATCCTTGGGAGCCTCCTAGGTTGAGAGGTTGAGGAGAAGAGAAAGACGTGTCTTACAGAGACTTAGAAGGTACCAAGGGGTTCATAGGCCAAGAGAAGAAAGTATTGTTGTCCCCTCCAAGTACCAGAGACCAGGCGTCTGGGATCAAGGTGTCTCAGGGCTGTGCTCCTTTCGGAGGCTCTAGGGGAGGATCCTTCCTGCCTCTCCCAGCTCCTGGGGGCTCCAGGCATCCCTGGGCTTGTGGCCGCATCACTCCAGTCTCTGCTTCCATCCCTACGTGGAACGTCTCCTCTGTGTCTGTGTCTCCTCTTTCGTCGCTTAGCAGAGTTAGATTTAAGACCCACCCTAAAGCCAAGATAATTTTATTTTAAGATCCTTCACTTAATTGCATCGGCCTTAGCAGGGGAGATGATTCAAATGTCAAAGCCGCCATTTCCAAGTGAGGTCTCCTGTCATATTCTGGGGTTCAGAATGTGGACTTATATTTTCAAAGGCTACTGTTCAGTGTACTATGATTATATCCGGTTCCTTCTGGAGGCTCTAAGGGAGGATCTTTCCTGCCTCTCCCAGCCTCTGGGAGTTCCAGGTATCCCTGGGCTTGTGGCCACGTCACTGCCATCTCTGCCTCCGTCTCCATGTGGCCATCTCCTCTGTGTCTTTATCTCCTCTTCTGTCTCTTAGAAGAATATTTTTCATTGAATTTACAGTCAATATGAATAGCTAACCATGATCTCATCTCAATATCCTTCCCTTAACTACATCTTCCAAGACCCTGTTTTCAAATAAGCTCCCATTCACTGGTTCTGGGGATAAGGACATGAAGGTGTCTTTGGGGAGCCACAGTTCAAACCGATACAATTGAGATTTATCTTCTCCCAGCCCTGGGCAGCGGCCTCCTAAGCAAGACTGCTTCTCTCAAGCCTAGAATGTGAGTCAAGGAAGCAGGGAGGAGCTGAACCGGCAGCCCTCAAGCCCACATCCACCTCTTTCCAGGAAACGATGCTGTACAATCATCCTTGTGCACCTGCCAGGATCGCTAGACTCAAAACACAAAGGAAAGTCGTAAGTGGGCCGGGCACGGTGGCTCACGCCTGTCATCCCAGCACTTTGGGAAGCCGGGGTAGATCTTTGCATTTGTAGACAGCACGAGACACTCTTGCAGGGGACGGAACGGCGTCCCCTTCAAAATTTGCATCCACCCAGAATCTGTGAACATCACCTTCTTTGGAAATACGGTCTTTGCTGTTTTCGTCAAGTTATGGTGAGGTCGTGTTGGATTAGGGTTAGAAGAGGAGAGACAGACACAGAGGAGAAGAGCCAGTTTGGGAGGATCTCCTGAAGTCGGGAGTTCGAGACCAGCCTGACCCACATGGAGAAACCCCATCTCTACCAAAAATACAAAATTAGCCGGGCGTGGTGGCAGGTGCCTGTAATCCCAGCTACTCGGGAGGCTGAGGCAGGAGAATTGTTTGAACCCAGGAGGCGGAGGTTGACGTGAGCCGAGATCGCGCCATTGCGCTCCAGCCTCGGCAACAAGAGTGAACGTCCATCTCAAAAAATAAATAAAAATAAAAAAGTGTCAGTCAAGTAGATAATGTTTCTGTTTTTGTGAGACGGAGTCTCACTCTGTTGCCCAGGCTGGAGTGCAGTGGCGCGGTCTTGGCTCACTGCAACCTCCGCCTCCCGGGTTCAAGTGATTTCTGGCTAATTGTCGCATTTTTAGTAGAGAGGGAGTTTCGCCATGTCGGCCAGGATGGTCTCGATCTCCTGACCTTGTGATCCACCCGCCTCGGCCTCCCAAAGTGCTAGGATGACAGGCGTGAGCCACGGCGCCTGGCCTTATTGTATAATTGTCATATGAATTTCCTCTCAATGAAACAAAACACCCAGGTTAGCAGGTGGCACCGCTGTGTTTCCCCCTAGTGCTTGGCATCCTCAGGCCGCAGGAGAATTCTGATAGTGCTGGTTGGCACTGGGGGGTTCCACCCTACCTGGCCTACCTTCAGTGCATCCTTGGAGCCAGCTCATCATTTCCTCCAACCTGTGATTGCCCCAAGAGGAAAACAAGGCCAGATCTTCCTTTCCTTGGATCCTGAGTTCCTGTCTGTTTGCAGCAAGTCAGGCATGGACACAGGCAGCGCCCACGTGTCTCCTTCTGGGGCACCCTTGACAGGCTTCCTCCCACTCCCCCAGGGGCAGCCTGATCGTGTCCCTGGCAGTCCTCGTCCCAGTCACTGGGAGGCAGGCAGCGGGGCAGGTGGACCTCCTGCTTTGGTTCCACATTCCCTTGCTTTGACCGTGTGAGGGAGACTCACTAGGGGCTCCTGGGGCCCCACTCCTGCCATGGTGGCTCAGGCCCTGGGTATTCACGATGCCCCTTGCCCCAGGAGGGTCTGCGTTCCACCTAAATCACATTGTACCAAAGGTCAGACCCTGCACATGGACAAAGCTGATTGCCCGGGGGTCACCTAAGCTGCAGAGAATCTCACCTCCCTAGAGTTCCACTGCCCTCAGTCACGGCAGCGTGGGAGCAGGTGAAAACACACAGTCAGCCGGGCGCGGTGGCTCATGCCTGTCATCCCAGCACTTTGGGAGGCCGAGGCGGGCGGATCACGAGGTCAGGAGATCGAGACCATCCTGGCTAACACGGTGAAGCCCCGTCTCTACTAAACATACAAAAATTTAGCCGGGCGAGGTGGCGGGCGCCTGTAGTCCCAGCTACTCAGGAGGCTGAGACAGGAGAATAGACTGAACCCAGGAGGCAGAGGTTTCAGTGAGTTGAGATCACGCCACTGCACTCCAGCCTGGGCAACAGAGCGAGACTCCATCTCAAATAAAAATAAAAATAAAATAAAAAAATAAAAAAAAACAGGAACGGTATTTGCAAGCTATGCCTCTGAAAATGAGTTAATTTTAATGTATAAGACACTTAGGGCCGGGCGCGGTGGCTCACACCTGTCATCGCAGCACTTTGGGAGGCCGAGGCGGGCAGATCACCTGAGGTCAGGAGTTCGAGACCAGCCTGGCCAACATGGTGAAACCCCGTCTCTACTAAAAATACAAAAATTAGCCAGGCATGGTGGTGGGAGCCTGTAGTCCCAGGTACTCAGGAGGCTGAGGCTGGAGAATCACTTGAACCCGGGAGGCGGAGGTTGCGGTGAGCCGAGATCGCGCTGCTGCACTGTAGCCTGGGCAACAAGAGTGAACGTTCATCTCAAAAATAAATAAATAAACAAATAAAAATAAAAGTCCTCTCCCAAAAGACCCAATCTCAAGTTCAGACGAGGAACGGGGAAGCTGAAATCTTGGCGATGCTAATTTTCCCAAAAGGATCCCAAAGGTCACAGACACCTGGGGATAGGATTTTGTTGCCATCCTCCGAGCCTTGTTCTCTGCGAGACAGACTTAGTGAGCTACCTTCAGATGTTTTGTTTTGTTGAGACGGAGTCTCGCTCTGTCGCCCAGGCTGGAGTGAGTGGCACAATCTCAGCTCACTGCAAGCTCTGTCTCCCGGGTTCACGCCATTCTCCTGCCTCAGCCTCCCGAGGAGCTGGGACTACAGGTGCATGCCACCTCGCCCGGCTAACTTCTTTTGTATTTTTAGTAGAGATGGGGTTTCACCGTGTTAGCCAGGATGGTCTCGATCTCCTGACCTCATGATCCGCCCGCCTCGGCCTCCCAAAGTGCTGGGATGACAGGCGTGAGCCACCGCGCCCGGCCCCCTCAGATCTTATATTTGAACGTGCACCTCATCCTGTCTCACTGTGAAGAGGTATTTTCAGTTGTACAGAGTGAAGTGGACAGGATCTGCCATGGAACTGCTTTCTGCTCTTTCTCTCTTTGATGATCTTTGAGGGAAAAGGGTTAGGGATAAAATTTAATAATAATAATAAAAAAGAACCCCCCCACACACACACACACCCCCCGAAACCACCATTCTTCTTTTCTTGTAATCCCAGCTCTAAGCAGATTTAATGGCCCTGTTATTGCCGAGCGAAATTAAGTTCTTATGAAACAACTTACAAAGTGCCTTTGTAGATTCCATTTCTGAATAATCAGAGAAAGGGTCGGGGTCGCGTCTGGGCATCTGTTCCTCATTACCACGTTGCCTGCTCGGGCTGCCTTTCTGAACACACGGTTGTGTTTTCATTAAACGCCTGCACTGCC
>CM052597.1:133820416-133836190 GCA_028551445.1 Miopithecus talapoin
AAAATACATCACGGACCATGGATCAGCTCCATCCACACCAGGTGAGTATCACGGACCATGGATCAGCTCCATCCACACCAGGTGAGTATCACGGACCATGGATCAGCTCCATCCACACCAGGTGAGCATCACAGACCATAGATCAGCTCCATCCACACCAGGTGAGCATCACAGACCATGGATCAGCTCCATCCACACCAGGTGAGCATCACAGACCATGGATCAGCTCCATCCACACCAGGTGAGCATCACAGACCATAGATCAGCTCCATCCACACCAGGTGAGCATCACAGACCATGGATCAGCTCCATCCACACCAGGTGAGTATCACGGACCATGGATCAGCTCCATCCACACCAGGTGAGTATCACGGACCATGGATCAGCTCCATCCACACCAGGTGAGTATCACGGACCATGGATCATACTTCAAATCACAGATACCAAATTCACTTTCCAAGGAGATTAGCTGAGTTGCTTCTTTTACTCCCACTTTTTCCATTTCTGATGGTTTTAAAAAGTATATTTTTGGATATTTTGGAAATTTTGGTTTACATTGCCTTAGGACATCTTTTTATTATAACTGTGGTTTAAATTGCGATGGTCAATTTTGCATTTCAATCAGGTGCTCACCAGTGGTTGCGTTTCCTTCCCATTGAGAGTTCCTGTTCGTGTGGATCAGATTTCACATTTCTGATCACAGCTTTGTCATTTTAAATGTAGTTACTTATAATACCTTGATATGACATTTATGCAACTTCTCTCTCTCAAAACCTCATTAGAATAACCCTTTAAAAGGGTTAGAATTAGAATAGTCTAATAATTCCTTTAAAAGGAATAAAACACCATACAGAAAAGCAACATTAAGTTACATTTTCAAAGTTGTTTAAATCCAAGAAACAATATGTGTTTCTACATGATTAATTCCTGACGGTGGTATTTTAAAATATTGTGTGGAAACCACATTCCTGTATCTTTTTTTTTTTTTTTTTTTTTTTTTTTTTTCTGAAGCATGTTTATCACAGAAAGTGACACTCCCAAAGCTGAGCACTGCTTCCAGCAGGGAAATCTCCTTGTTGCCACGGGGGAATTTATCCCCAGTCTCCTCCATCCCCTCCTCCTCCATCTTCTCTTCCTCCATCTCCTTCTCCTCCTCTATCTCCTGCATCTCCTTCTCCTCCTGGTCCTCCATCTCCTCCATCTCTGTCTCCTCTGTCTCCTCTTCCTCCATCTCCTTCTCTTCCTCCTCTACCTCCTCCATCTCCTCCTCCTCCATCTCCTCCTCCTCCATCTCTATCTCCTCTGTCTCCTCTTTCTCCATCTCCTCTTCCTGCATCTCCTCCTCCTCCATCTCCTCCTCCTCCATCTCCTCCTCCTCCATCTCCTCCTCCTCCATCTCCTCCTCCTCCATCTCCTCCTCCTCCATCTCCTCCTCCTCCATCTCCTCTGTCTGCTCTTCCTCCAGCTCCTCTTCCTCCATTTCTGTCTCCTCCTCCATCTCCATCTCCTCCATCTTCTCCTCCATCTTCTCCTCCTCCTCCATCTCCTCCTCCTCTGTCTCCTCCTCTTCTATCTCGTCCATCTCCTCCTCCATCTCCCCCTTCTCCTCCTCTCCCACCTTCATCTCAATCTCCTCCTCCATCTCCTCCTACTTCATCTCCTCCATCTTCTTCTCCTTCTTCTCCTCCATCTACTCCATCTCGTCCTCCTCTTCCATGTCTTCCTTCTCCATCTCCTCCTCCTCTAACTTCCCCATCTCCATCTCCTCGTCTAACTTCTCCATCTCCATCTCCTCCTCCTTCATCTCCTCCTTCTCCATCTCCTCCTCCTCTAACTTCCCCATCTCCATCTCCTCGTCTAACTTCTCCATCTCCATCTCCTCCTCCTCCATCTCCTCTTCTTCCCCCAGCCTGGCTCCCTTCACCTCCTCCTCCCGCTGTGTCTCCCTCCCCACCCTCCTCCTGCCCCCTGCCCACACCCTCCCTGAACCCAGGCCAGGGCCACAGGCTATCAAGTGTCCATCCAGCCATGGCCCTCTCTGGCCAGCCGCCTTCCGTCCAGCTGATTCCAGCACAGATTGGCCTCAGAGCCACCCTGTGAGGCTGGACGGAGCTGAGGGCAGCTGGGGAACCCCTGCCTCGGGGAGCAATGACGGTAGATACCTGCTGACCGGCTCATTCCCACGCGGCGGCTGCCTGATCCTGCAGCAGTCTCTAGGCCCATCATCTCCTCACATTCATTCCGGGCGTCTTACCAGGGGCTGGTCCCCATCAGGGCAGAGAGTGCTCCTTGTGTTTCTGTGGCACATGACGGAATGCAGGCGGACACCTTGCAATTTCAAATGCCCAACAACCAACGCCGCAGGTGGATGAGGAAGCTGGTGTGGGGGCTGCTTTTGCTCCTGGAGCTTCCACAGGGCACAGCCCATGTAGGATTCTTTTTGGGGGGTGGCTGCAGATTCCATGGGTGTGAGCTGCCTGCCTTAATCCTGAGTTTCCACTCCCCTTTGGGTTTCTAACCATCGTGCATGAATGGTAAAGCCTGACTCCTCTCTGTCTCTCTGTTCTGCCCTTTTAAAGATCCTTTCTAATTTTTTTTAGACAGGGTCTCGCTCTGTCACCAGGCTGGACTGCAATGGCACCGCCAGAGTTCACTGCAGCCTCGACTTCCTGGGCTCAAGTGATCCCCCTATGTCAGCCTCCCGAGTAGCTGGGACTACAAGCCTGTGTCATCATACGTGGCTAATTTTTAAACTTTTGCGCAGAGACAGTGTCTTGCTGTCTTGCCCAGGCTATTCTTAAACTCCTGGGCTGAAGCAGTTCACCCACCTTGGGCTCCCAAATAGTTGGGATTACAGGAACATGCCGTCACTCTCTATTAATTTTTTTTTTTTGTAGAGATGGGGTCCAGCTATGTTGCCCAGGCTGGTCTTGAACTCCTGGCCTCAAGCGATTCACCCACCTTGGCTGCCCAAGTAGCTGGCATTATAGGAACACACCATCATGCTCAGCTAATTTTTTTTGTAGGTATGGGGTCTTGCTATATTGCCCAGGCTGGTCTTGAACTCCTGGCCCCACGTGATCCTCCCACCTCCACTTCCCAAAGGGTTGAGATATCATAGCTCACTGCAGCCTTGACCTCCTGGGCTCAAGTGATCCCCCTACCTCAGCCTCCCAAGTAGCTGGGACTACAAGCATACCTGGCTAATTTTTAATTTTTTTTTGCAGAGAGAGGGTCTTGCTATCTTGCCCAGGCTAGTCTTGAACTCCTGGGCTCAAGCGATTCACCCACCTTGGCTGCCCAAGTAACCCAGAGGGATTACAGGAACAGGTCATCATGCTCTGTTAATTTTCTGTAGAGATGGGGTCTTGCTATATTGGCCAGGCTGGTCTTGAACTCCTGGCCTCAAGCAATCCTCTCACCTCCATTTCCCAAAGGGTTGAGATATCATAGCTCACTGCAGCCTTGACCTCCTGGGCTCAAGTGATCCCCCTACCTCAGCCTCCCAAGTAGCTGGGACTACAAGCATACCTGACTAATTTTTAAATTTTTTGCAGAGACAGGGTCTTGCTATATTGCCCAGGCTGGTCTTGAACTCCTGGCCCCAAGCGATCCTCCCACCTCCACTTCCCAAATGGTTGAGATATCATAGTTCACTGCAGCCTTGACCTCCTGGGCTCAAGTGATCCCCCTACCTCAGTCTCCCGAGTAGCTGGGACTACAACCATGTGTCACCATACCTGGCTAATTTTAAAGTTTTTTTGCAGAGACAGGGTCTTGCTATGTTTAATTTTTTGTAGAGACAGATCCCCACCTCTACAACAATTAAACAAATAAAATAAAAATAAATAAATGAAAATACAAAAAAAAAAAAACAAAAAAAAAACAGGAGAGTTTCATGGCCACCACAGCAATTCTATTATCCTGAAAACATTAATAATTACTTACTATCTGACTCTTTCCAGCATATCTGCCCATCCCCGCACTAAACACTGTCCGGTATGCATTTTTAAATCTTTGAGACAGGGTCTCACTGTGTTGTCCAGGCTGGAGTGTCACGGCACCACCTTGGCTCACGGCTGCCTCCAGCCTCCCTCGCTCAAGCGATCCTCCCACCTCAGCCTCCTGAGTAGCTAGGACTCCATGAGTCCCTCCACACCTGGCTAATTTTTTAAAAAATCTGTGTAGAGACGGAGGGTCACTATGCTGCCCAGACTAGTCTCAAACTCCTGGGTTCAAGCGATCATTCCTGCTTGGCCTCCCAAAATACTGGGATTCCAGGCGTCAGTCATTCTTCTTGCCTTCGTGCCTTTTATGGGGACGTTTCATAGCGAACATGGATAGTTATTACAATGCCTTCTATAACCTTGGCAGTTACAAAAAATTAATGGCTTTGACATGATTACAGGAGGCCCAAGAGGTAATTTTTTTTTTTTTTTTTTTTTTTTTGAGACGGAGTCTCGCTCTGTCGCCCAGGCTGGAGTGCAGTGGCCGGATCTCAGCTCACTGCAGCCTCCGCCTCCCGGGTTCAAGCGATTCTCCTGCCTCAGCCTCCTGAGTAGCTGGGACTACAGGCGTCCACCACCAATCCCTGCTAATTTTTGTATTTTTAGTAGAGACAACACTTCACCATGTTGGCCAGGCTGGTCTGGAACTCCTGACCTCAAGTGATCCACCTGCCTCGGCCTCCCAAAGTGCTGGGATGACAGGCGTGAGCCACTGCGCCTGGCTGTAAAATTTTTTTAAATTCCGAAGACAAGTTCTTTAAATGTAGAATGTTGACGTTGTCATGAGCTAAAGGAAACAGACTGAAACCTGCGCTATTTTGTCCTGTTGCTATTTTCTGCATGAACTTTTTTTTTTTCATTTTCTTTTATTTTGAGACGGAGTCTTGCTCTGTCGCCCAGGCTGGAGTGCGGTGGCGCAATCTCGGCTCACTGCAAGCTCCGCCTCCCGGGTTCAAGCGATTCTCCTGCCTCAGCCTCCCGAGTAGCTGGGATTGCAGGTGCCCACCACAGCTGGCTAACTTTTGCATTTTTAGTAGAGATGGAGTTTCACCATGTTGGCCAGGCTGATCTCGAACTCGCGACCTCAGGTCATCCACCCACCTTGGCCTCCTAAAGCGCTGGGGTGACAGGCGTGAGCCACCGCGCCCGGCCGATCAACTTCTACATAAACTGACTGCACCGAACTCATGGCCTCCAGAGTCTGGAAAGTTAGTCTGAAAGTTCGGTCTCGTTACCTTACAAAGCAGGAGAAGTAGAGGCCGAGGAAGTCACCTGCTTAAATCAATTTCTGACCACCAAGGGCCATTGGCCCTGTTACCATTTATACCAGCAGTGGCCACGAACTTCACAGGTGGACCACGTGTGACATTCTGATTCGGCTCGGAGTGACAAAGCCAGGAAGGCCTCTCCCGGCCATCTGAAGTCTGTCTCGGATTTGACGTCCGTGTGGCGGTGGCCAGTGGAGTTGGGGGGACGATGGCTCTGATGAAGGCTGTAGAAGGGCGATTTTCACCTTTTCTGCAGAAATAACGGGAGGTCATTAAAATGGAACAGAAGGACCCGATAATACCCAGGAAACCTGATGACCACCTCACTTTGCAAAGGGAACACGGTTGATCGCCTATTTGTGCTGGTGAGACACGTCCACCGTCTTTGGGAGGCCGAGGCGGGTGGATCGCTTGAGGTCAGGAGTTTCAGACCAGCCTGGGCCACATGGTGAAATCTCGTCTCTACTAAAAATACAAAAATTAGCCGGGTGTGGTGGCGGGCACCTGTCGTCCCAGCTGCTCGGGAGGCTGAGGCAGGGGAATTGGACCCATTGGGGAACTAGGAAAGAAAAAAAAAAAAAAGCCAGGCACGGTGGCTCACGCTTGTCATCCCAGCACTTTGAGAGGCCGAGGCGGGTGGATCACCTGAGGTCAGGAGTTCGAGACCAGCCTGGCCAACACGGAGAAACCCCCGTCTCTACTAAAAATCCCAAAAAATCAATTAATAAGTAACCGAGCCTGGCAGTGGCAGGTGCCTATAATCCGAGCAACTCGGGAGGCTGAGGCGGGAGAATCGCTTGAACCCACGCGTGGCGGAGGTTGCGGTGAGCCGAGATCACCCCATTGCACTCCAGCCTGGGCGACAAGAGCGAAACTCCCTCTTACAAAAACAAAGAAACGAAAAAACACAAAAAACCAACCGACCAACCAGCGAACTTGTGAGAATTCTCTGCAGACTGTCAGAAAAAAAAAAAAAAAATCACAGACGACACAGGAACACACACTCCCAGCGTCCCTCCCAACACCCGCTTCACCCAGCCCGTGTATTGAGTCCGTCTGTGCCAAGCGACGCTGCTGTAACACCAGACCCGAACTGTGTTCATACACGGTGTCGACCTGCTTAATTTATTACTGTAATTATTGTGATAACGTAGAAGAGATAAATTGAAATCTATTAGAATTTAATGTAAAAAGCTGTAATTAGTTTGCCTGAGACAGGGGGAAAGAGACACAGCCCGCATCACGGAAAATCCATTAAGCCAATTACGATGGGAGCACGGCAGAGAGGGCCCGGCCCCGGTGAAATACACCCGTGGCTTTCGCCCGGCGATACCCTGAGCCCACAGATTCATCCGTCTCATCCCTCTTTAATTTAATAAACACATCAAGGCGAGACGATGGGAGAATTCCTTAATCATCCTAATGAACGCATCTGTTCAGTGCTGGGTGTTGGAGATGGATTCTGGGAGGAGGGGGCTGGGAAGAGATGGGGGAAGAAAAATGCATGGCTTTCAAGCAATTAGCATGCAAAGGATAAAACAACAGCCAAGTGTGTGCACGTGCTGTCATTACACACAGCAAAAAAAAAAAAAAAAATAATATATATATATATATACACACACACACACACATATATATATATATATATATAAAGCAAATAAAAAACAACTTTGGTGTCTTTTGCATGCATGCCTGGGTGTGTGTGTGAGAGCAAGAGGGTATATGTGTGTGTGGGGGGGGTGTGCCTTGCTAATCAGACCCCCACATCCTTCCCCAGCAGTTCCCAGAAGAGTAAAACTAAAAAGCCTGCCCTGGTGCAATTAAAACCTCGATATTTAAAGAAGAGGCAGTAACTGCTACCCCCTATTTACTGTCAAATTAATTCACTGTCTCCTCAGACGCCGTCTGTATCAGCCTCACGAGAGGGTGTCAGCGGCTCCCGGATGCGTCAGGAGAAGAGAACTCCGGTCTTTTGTCTGACGGCTGCGATCGTGTGTACAAACTAAGCAACTGCAACAGACATATCATAGATTTTCTCATAATTACCTGACCTGTTACGGTTCGTGTCAGTCTTCCGCCAGACACACTGTTTTTATGTCAGAAGCTGTATGGGCATTTTCCACTTTGATCGTTCAGTATTCTGCAAATGTCAGCTTTACTGTATTTTAATTGACTCTGGGGTAGCAAAAAAAAAAAAAAGCATCTTCTACTCCAGTTGCTCTCGCCTGATGAGGCTGTGACAAGTTGCCATGTCTGAACGCAGGGTCTGCTCTGAAGCCCTGTCGGGGAGGCCCGGGCACCCCCTCCTCCCCGTCTCTGAGGGTGTATATAACAAAATGATGTCAGGGAAGGGGTTCAGGCTGCAGCTCTCCGGGGAACCCACCTCTTCCCTGCTCCCCACCACCCTACACGTCAACCCGTCCACCTGCTGCTCTCTCCGTTGGACCCCCGGATGGTGCCAGGGTCAAGGCTCAGAGTCCCAGATCAAAGGCAACATTGGGGGGTCAGTGGTCCCCAGGCAGTGGGGACCAACCCACACCCAGGTTTGTGCACGGAGACGAAAGCCCTTATCTTCCATTGCTGGAGAATTAAAAAAAACAAACAAACAAATACTCCTGCTTGAAAATGTGGGCTGAGAAGCAAATTGTAAAGATTTCCACTCCGAGGTCAATGTATTTTGTCTTGAGTTTTCAGACACAGAAAATCTCGGCTTTTCTTTCCGGCAACAGAGCAGCCTCATGAGGTCACGGAAAGCTTTCTGTCTCGTTAACCCAGCCTGGTTGGGGAGAACCTGTCTTCATCACACAACCCCCTGATAGACAAGCCTCCCGCCCCCTCCCGCTCCGCTCCCCCCGCCTCGCCGTTCGCACGGGGTGTCTCCTGTTGACAGTCACTGCCTGTTGGTCTGTGTGATTATCTGTGTGAAGCTCTCCGCTTTCTTAGAACACCGAAAGGAAGAAAAGCACTCACCGGGAGGAAAACAAACGTTACACCAACCGTTTATTTGGAAGGGTGAGGAACGAGGTTGTCATTCTGGAAATAATCCACTTTTCTTTTTTTTTTTTTTGAGACAGAGTCTCGCTATGTTGCCCAGGCTGGAGTCCAGTGGCGCGATCTTGGCTCACTGCAGGCTCCGTCTCCCGGGTTCAAGCCATTCTCCTGCCTCAGCCTCCCGAGTAGCTGAGATTAAAGGCGCCTGCCACTGCACCCGGCTAATTTTTGTATTTTTAGTAGAGACGGGGTTTCACCATGTTGGCCAGGCTGGTCTCGATCTGCTCACCTCAGGTGATCCACCTGCCTCGGCCTCCCAAAGTGCTGGGATGACAGGTGCCTGCCACCACGCCCGGCTAATTTTTGTATTTTTAGTAGAGACGGGGTTTCACCATGTTGGCCAGGCTGGTCTCGATCTCCTGACCTCGTGATCCGCCCGCCTCGGTTTCCCAAAGTGCTGGGATGACAGACGTGAGCCACCGCGCCTGGCCAAGACCAAAGTTTTCTTTTCGTTTTTAGTATTCATCCACCACACGTTATAGGAAGAGGAGACGGGTTTGACAAGGCTCTTTGAGGATCTGATGAAAGGTATGGATTTGCTCAACCTTAAAAACCTATGGAATTCCTCCACCCTCCAAAGTGTGTACATCTTTTGGCCGGGTGCGGTGGCTCACGCCTGTAATCCCAGCACTTTGGGAGGCTGAAGTGGGCAGATTATGAGGTCAGGAGTTCGAGACCATCCTGGCCAACATGGTGAAACCCCGTATCTTCTAAAAATACAAAAACATTAGTCGGGTGTGGTGGCGCGTGCCTGTAATCCCAGTAACTGCAGAGGCTGAAGCAGGAGAATGGTATGAACCCGGGAGGTGGAGGTTGCAATGAGCAGAGATCGGGCCACCGCACCCCAGCCTGGGTGACAGAGCAAGACTCTGTCTCAAAAAAAAAAAAAAAAAAAAAAAAAAAGGAAGAAGAAAAAAAAGAAATAAATCCCATTCTAGGGCCAGGTGCAGTGGCTCACACCTGTCATCCCAGCACTTTGGGACACTGGAGCGGGCGGATCATGAGGTCAGCAGCTCGAGACCATCCTGGCCAACATAATGAAACCCTGTCTCTACTAAAAATACAAAAATTAGCCGGGTGTGGTGGCTCATGCCTGTAATCCCAGCTACTCTGGAGACTGAGGCAGGAGAATCGCTTGAACCCAGGAGGCAGAGGTTGCAGTGAGCAGAGACCACGCCATTGCACTCCAGCCTGGGTGACAGAGGGAGACTCCGTCTTAAAAACAAACAAACAAACAAATGAACAAAAACATCCTACACCCCACAATTTCTCCTTATTCTCTACCTCACCAAACGTTCCCTCTCTATGGGACAGTGCCCTTCCACGTGTACCCAGGGTCTCATCTCCCCCTTCCTACAAAAGCTCTCTCTTGATCTCACTTTGCCTGTGGCACCCTCTCCATCTTTTTTCTCCCCTGTGCAAGAACACACTCAACATCTACTCCTTGTCCCCAGTTGCCTCCTTCCCTTCTGTCTTATATCAACTCCACCCAACTTTCTACCTCCATCACTCTATTGAAAAGGCTCACATAGGGGTCAACAGGTATCTCCACTTTGCTACGTCCCATTCCACACTCCTAAGAATGGATGAGATGATCATGAGATGTAGTAACACATCTCTGCCACACTTTCTTCTCTTGGCCCATGGACCAACGTCCAGCATCCCTGAAATATTTCCTTCTCTTGGACCATGGGCCAAAATCCAGCATCCCTGAAATACTTTCTTCTCTTCGCCCATGGAACAAAGTTCAGCATCCCTGAAACGTTCTCTTCTCCTGACCCAAGGACCAAAGTCCAGCATCCTTGAAATATTTCCTTCTCTTGAACCATGGACCAAAATCCAGCATCCCTGAAATACTCTTTTCTCTCAACCCATGGACCAAAGTCCAGCATCCCTGAAATATTTCCTTCTCTTGGACCATGGACCAAAGTCCAGTATCCCTGAAATACTCTCTTCTCTTGACCCATGGGCCAAAATCCAGCATCCCTGAAATACTTTCTTCTCTTCGCCCATGGAACAAAGTCCAGCATCCCTGAAATATTTCCTTCTCTTGGACCATGGACCAAAATCCAGCATCCCTGAAATACTTTCTTCTCTTCGCCCATGGACCAAAGTTCAGCATCCCTGAAATATTTCCTTCTCTTGACCCATGGACCAAAGCCCAGCATCCCCAAAATACTTTCTTCTGTTGGCCCATGAACCAAAGTCCAGCACTCCTGAAATAGTTTCTTCTGTTGACCCATGGATCAAAGTTCAGCATCCCTGAAACACTTTCTTCTCTTGGCCCATGGGCCAAAGCCCAGCATCCCCGAACTATTTCCTTCTCTTGGACCATGGACCAAAGTCCAGCACCCCTGAAATACTCTCTTCTCTTGACCCATGGGCCAAAATCCAGCATCCCTGAAATTCTTTTTTTTTTCTTGGCCCATGATCCAAAGTCCAGCATCCCCGAAATACTTTGTTTCTTGGCCCATGGTCCAAAGTTCAGCAACCCTGAAATGCTGTCTTCTCTTGGCCCATGGATCAAAGTTCAGCAACCCTGAAATACTTTCTTTCTTGGCCCATGGTCCAAAGTTCAGCAACCCTGAAATACTTTCTTTTTTCGCCCATAGACCAAAGTCCAGCATCCTTCAAATACTTCCTTCTCTTGACCCAAGGACCCCACACTCTCCTGGTACCTTCTCAGTCTCTGTAAGACTCACCTTCCTCTTCTCCCCAACCTCTTAACCAAGGAGTCTCCTAAAGATCAGTCCTTTGTGCTCCTGTGTTTTCCATCTACACTCACTCCCTTGGTTTTGTGATTCATCCTCCTACGTTTAAATACATGTTGGTGACACTGTTACAGGAAAAGGTGTCCCAATCCAGACCCCCAGAGAGGGTTCTTGGATCTCATGCAAGAAAGAATTCAGGGCATCTGTAAAGTAAACTGAAAACAAGTTTATTAGGAAAGTAGAGGAATAAAAGAATGGCTACTCCACAGACAGAGCAGCCCCGAGGGCTACTGGTTGCGCATTTTTTATGGTTATTTGTTGACTATATGCTAAACAAGGGGTGGATTATTCATGCCTCCTCTTTTTAGACCGTATAGGGTAACTTTCTGATGTTGTCATGGCATTTGGAAACTGTCGTGGTGTTGTTGAGACTGTAGCAGTGAGGACAACCAGAGGTCACTCTCGTCACCATCTTGGTTTGGGTGGGTTTTGGCCGGCTCCTTGACTGCAACCTGTTTTATCCGCAAGGTCTTCGTGACCTGTATCTTGTACCGATCTCCTATCTCATCCTGTAACCTACAATGCCTTAACCATCTGAGGAATGCAGCCCGGTAAGTCTCAGCCTCATTTTACCCAGCTCCTATTCAAGAAGGCGTTGCTCTGGTTCCAATACCTCTGACAAAACCCAAAAGTGTTCTTCCCACTGGGACCTCTCTCCTGAAATCCAGTCTTGAAATCCCATCCAACCGATATCACACACTTAACATGTCCAACCAGAATGTCTCATATTTCCCCCCTAAACCTGCCCCTGCTCACATTCCTCCCCTTTTCCATTAATAATGACCCCAAAAATGTCCACATCTTAATCCCCATGTGGTAGACAGAATAATGGCCCCAAAGATGTCCATGTCCTAATCCCCATCGTCTTATGAATTCCAGCCCTCTGGGTTGCAACCCTATAAATCTAGCCCTATGAATCGCAATGCTATGAGTCCAGACTTACGAGTCACCACCCTATAGCTCTCAGATTTAAGGATCCCAACCCTAAAGGGTTCAATGTACGATATCACCTTTATGAAATCCATTTATATGAGTCACCCCAATACATGTCCTAGCCCTATGGATTCCAACCCTATACAGTCCCGCCTTATAATTCCCAACTTTATAGACCCCAGACTGATGCATTCTAGCCTTATAAAATCAAGCAAATATAACTGAGCCCTAATCAGCCCCACCTACTGAATCCTAACCCTGTGAATACAACTCTATAGATCCCAGCTCTATGAATCCCAGCCCCAAGGGTCACAACCCTATCAATCTAGCATTATAAGGCATAATCCTACACCTCTTAGTCCTCTGAGTCACAACTCAGCAAATCCGGCCCTGTGAGTCACAACCCTACAAATTCAGCCCTTTGCCTGATGACCCTATGAATCCCAGCTCCATGGGCCAAAGTTATACAAATCTAACTCTATGGATCATAACCCTACAACTCTTCACCCTCTAGATCACAAACCTATGGATTGTAGCCCTCTGGGTGGCAGATCTACAAGTCCAGTCATTCGGGTGACAACGCTATGGATCCCAGCCCCATGGATCACAACCCAATCAATCTAACTTTATAGGGTACAATCCTACAACTCAGCCTTCTGAGGCAAAACTCAGCAAATCCAGCCCTGTGAGTCACAACCCTACAAATTCAGCCCTTTGGATGACAACCTTATGAATCCCAGCTCCATGACCAAAGTTATACAAATCTAACTCTATGCATCATAACCCTACAACTCTTAGTCCTCTAGGTCACAAACCTACGGATTGCAGCCCTCTGAGTCACAAATCGACAAGTCCAGCCATTTGGGTGACAACCTTATGAATCCCAGTCCCGTGGATCACAACCCAATCAATCTAACTTTATAGGGTACAATCCTACAACTCTTAGCCTTCTGAGTCACAACTCAGCAAATCCGGCCCGGTGAGTCAGAACCCTACAAATTCAGCCCTTGAGTCACAACCCTATCAATCCCAGCTCCATGGGTGACAGCCCTACTAAACCAGCTCTATGGGTTACAACCCTACAACTCGTAGCCCTCTGGGTCACGGCCCCACAGATCCAGCCAACTGTGTGCCAGAGAACTGTGGATCTCAGCCTGTAATTCCCAGAGCTAGGGGTCCCAGCCCTATGGGTTCCCTTTTCAGTAGATCCCTCCCCCAAATTCTATCGACCCGTGGGAGCAGAACACAAATCCGTAGACTTTCTTTGGCTCAAAGGGACATATCACATTCCCCACAGGGTTTCCTCCAAAGGCACCAGGGAACCCATCACCAGGTCTCAGCTCCTCTAAGCTTGACGTACCCGGAGGGCCTGGCACACGCAGTTCATTTCGCTCCCCACGTCACACACAGGTTCACAGAGCTCCGGGAGCAGCCCGGGGTCTCCTATGGCACCTGGAGGCAAAATTCAAATGAATTGAAACAATCTTGAGATTGAGGCATACTTTTGAATACCAAGTAAATTAACATTAAAAAAAAAATGCTGACAATGAGTGTCTGTAAGCCGAAAGACATACGTCAGGAAGGGTGTAGAACGCTCGTAAAACACCCGAGGACCACTCACAAAAACACGGGAGATAAAGTTCCCCGGTGTTTTACGGGACGACGGAAAGAGACTGATGTTCAACGTGAGTAACTTCATGCATTCAGAGACAGGGCTGGTTCAACCACTACCTCGGTGTGAACGGACAGATCCACGTCCCCACACTCTTTAACTTTCTCTGGAGACATCCACCCCTACGAGTCACAACGCTACAAATCCAGTCCTACGGGTCAAAACCCTACAAATCTTCGCCCCCTGGGTTACAGCCCTACAACTTCAACCGTTTGGGTCTCAACTGTATTAACTCCATAAATAAAATCTTGGTATTTGTCTTGTTTCCATCGTTTTTGATTGTGGTTTTTTTTAAAAAAAAAAAAAACCCATATAAGATATAAAACTTAGCATCTTGAGCCTTCGTAAGAGGGCAACGTAGCCATTTTACGTAGTTTCCTTTCTTTTCTTTTTTTTTTTTTTTTTGAGACTGAGTCTCGCTCTGTCGCCCAGGCTGGAGTGCAGTGGCGTGATCTCGGCTCACTGCAACCTCCGCCTCCTGGGTTCAAGTGATTCTCCTGCCTCAGCTTCCTGAGTAGCTGGGATTACAGGCACCTGCCACCACGCCCGGCTAATTTTTTGTGTTTTTAGTAAAGACGGGGTATCACCATGTTGGCCAGGATGGTCTTGAACTCCAGACCTCAGGTGATCCACCTGCTTTGGCCTCCCAAAGTGCTGGGATTACAGGCATGAGCCACGATGCCTGGCCGAGAATTTCCTTCATTTTAACAGTGAATACTATCCCACTGTAGGTTTACATCTGATTTTTGTTGTTGTTGTTGTTGTTTGTTTTTGTTGTTGTTTGTTTATTTTTGTTTTTTTGTCTTTGGTTTTGAGACAGAGTCTTGCTCTGTCGCCCAGGCTGGAGGGCAGTGGCGCGATCTCGGCTCACTGCAACCTCCACCTCCCGGGTTCAAGCGATTCTCCTGCCTCATCCTCCTGAGTAGCTGGGATTACAGGCACCTGCCACCACGCCCGGCTAATTTTTGTATATTTATTAGAGACGGGGTTTCACCATGTTGGCCAGGCTGGTCTTGAACTCCTGACCTCAGGTGATCCACCTGCCTCGGCCTCCCAAAGTGCTGGGATTACAGGCATGAGCCACGATGCCTGACTGAGAATTTCCTTCTTTTTAACAGTGAATACTATTCCACTGTAGGTTTAAATCTGATTTTGTGTGTGTGTGTGTAGATGGAGTATCATTCTTGTCGCCCAGGCTGGAGTGCAATGGTGTGATCTCAGCTCACTTCAACATCTGCCTCCCAGGTTCAAGCGATTCTCCTGCCTCAGCCTCCTGAGTAGCTGGAACTACAGGCACCTGCCACCACGCCTGGCGAATTTTTGTATTTTTAGTAGAGACGGTGTTTCACCACATTGGCCAGGCTGGTTTCGAACTCCTGACCTCAGGTGATCCACCTGCCCCGGCCTCCCATAGTTCTGGGATTACAGGTGTGAGCCACCGCACCTGACCAATTTTTGTATTTTTAATAAAGACGGGCTTTCACCATGTTGTCCAGGCTGGTCTCAAACTCGTGATCTCAGGTGATCCGCCCACCTCAGCCTCCCAAAGTGCTGGGATGACAGGCGTGAGCCACTATGCCCGGCTTCGGCAGGGAGTTATTTTACCGAGGATTTAAATCGAGGATTCCAAGTTTGAGACTTGGGGAAAGAAAAGGTCAAAGGAATACACCTAATTATTTATTTATTTATTTATCTGTTGATTCTCTGCCAAGGGATCCTGGGCAAGGATTGGATACACATTTGTGCTGTAGTGGGTATTGATAAGGGAATATCTGTCATTTCTTCCTCCCCAAAGAACTACCTTTCTCTCCTTCACAACTGAGAGCTCTTCAGTTCTGGCTCTTTTGGGACTTGGATGAGATCCCTGGGCCAGGCCTTCGGGTTCACACTCCATCCAGTCCCTTCCCTGTGGACGGTAAAGCCTGTCATCCCAGCACTTGGGGAGGCTGAGGCAGGTGGATCACGAGGTCAAGAGACTGGCACCAGCCTGGCCAACATAGTGAAACCCCGTCTCTACTAAATATACAAAAATTAGCCGGGCGTGGTGGCAGGTGCCTGTAATCCCAGCTACT
>JAPYXX010000028.1:0-51184 GCA_028551445.1 Miopithecus talapoin
AAACCCTCTTCCTCCTCAGTTCATCTGCTTCCTATTATTGGGCCACAAAAAATGCAGCCTGACCCTCAATTTGCTCAGGAAAGACAAGGAGACTTGGGAACACTCCTTACGCTTCAAAGACAAGGCTCAAGGCCATTAAGAAAGACCTGTTGGGGTGCCATCCTTCCATTAAGCTTAGTTAGTTGTTAAAAAGATTTATATACACCTCAAGAAACAGAGGGGAAAACATTAGTTGTCTAAAGGTAGTGCTCTAATGAAAATAGGAGGAAGGGTTACTTTCTTACTTGGCAACAAGGAAAACTCAAATTACATAGATTTTAGACTTCAAAAATTTTCTGGACAAATATGAAGAACACTATTAAACTCTAACAAACAGCAATCCAGAACTCTTTTTTTGTTGTTGTTTTTGCTAAACGTATTTGTAATTCTGTTAATTTCCCTACTGTGATCTACCAACTTTATGTGATCTCAGTTTAAAAATCAGCAGAATTTTCTGGTCATTTGAAAACAGCATAGAGATTTTAAGAAACATCAGCAATATTCAAATGTAAGAAAACTGATTATAACTTAGAAATTCTGAGGAAGAAAAGTAATGAAGGATAACTTGTTCCAGCAGAAAATCAGTATATTTTTATAACAACTTTAATTATTTTAACTACATACTTTCATTCTGTGGTTAAATTTAAGTCACTAACAATTCCAAATTTTGGTGAGCATGCATAGCGATGGAAAGCTCAGACATTGCTGTGGCAGTGTGAAGCAGCACAAAAACCATGGAAAATTCTTGGAAAGGTACACACAACGTACAGCTATCCCATGAGCTGAAAATTTCACTCGTTGGTGTTGGCCCAGGTACACTGAAAACAGATGTCCACTTAGAGACTTGAGCTCAACTGTTGACAGTAGCTTTATTAATAAAAGCCTCAAGCTCAAAACAGCCCAGAGTTCACCAACAACAGTGTACATAAACTGAGGTAATTTCATGCAAATTTCAACCTAAAAGAAAGAAGCCAGACACTCTTCAGAATACAGTTCTGTTCATATGAAGCCTTGATCTCGGCGGGGAGCAGTGGCTTACGCCTGTAATCCCAGCACTTTGGGAGGCTGAGGCAGGTGGATCATGAGGTCAGGATATCGAGACTATCCTGGCTAACACAGTGAATCCCTGTCTCTACTAAAAATACAAAAAAATTAGCTGGGTGTGGTGGCAGGCACCTGTAGTCTCAGCTATTTGGGAGGCTGAGGCAGGAGAATGGCATGAACCTGGGAGGCGGAGCTTGCAGTGAGCAGAGATTGCACCACTGCGCTCCAGCCTGGGTGACAAAGCAAGACTCCATCACAAAAAAAAAAAAAAAAAAAAAAAAAAATTTGACCTCTCAATTGCATGATAGAAATCATACAATTGACAGAGGAATTGCAAAAGGGCACAGGCAATATTAAGGGTTGAAGGAATTATGTAAATAGCTTGTAACCTATTTGGGGTGATAGTTACTCAGGCATATGCATTTGCCAAAGTTCATGCCTCTATAAATAAAAGATCTGTGCACAATATCTCATGAAGATTTTTTATTCTTGACATTATTACATAGTCCAATATGAAATAAAATATTCATTAAATTTCTTGAAATACGAGAACTCTGATAACTACCCTTTGTTTCTAATTTGTAGAAACAAATCAGTGTGGAACAGATTTGGAACAAATATGGAAAATTAATGTATTTCACATCAGTAAAATTGTGACATTTCACAGTATTGGGGAAAACATTACCTAGTTCAATGCCTAGTGAAATAATATCTAATCAATCATGAATATCTACATTACTCTTTTACTAAGATATTTTTTAGATGGAGCAATTACTTTCAGGTTAATAATAGCAAATATTTAGTTAATCCTTCACTAATGCTGATGTCTGTTCTAAGTATTTATTTACTTTTTTTTTTGAAACTGAGTCTCTCTCTATTGCCCAGGCTGGAGTGCACTGGAACGATCTTGGCTCACTGCAAGCTCCACTTCCTGGGTTCATGCCATTCTCCTGCCTCAGCCTCCCGAGTAGCTGGGACTACAGGCGCCCACCACTAGGCCCGCTAATAGTAGAGATGGGGTTTCACCATGTTAGCCAGGATGGTCTAGATGTCCTAACCTCGTGATCCTCCTGCTTTGGCCTCCCAAAGTGCTGAGATTACTGGTGAGAGCCACTGCACCCAGCCTGTTCTAAGTATTTCTTATATAGACTCACTTATTTAATGCTTGTGTACCTTAATTCATGTCTCTTCATGAGTTGATTTTATTAATAAATAGCATCTCAACTAACAAAATTGTTATAGAATTGAGAAAACTGAGACTCAGACAGGGAAAGTAAATTATTGAAGCTCAAGCCTGTAAGTGGCACTCCAGGTAGCCAAAGCTGAAGGGTTTACCTTCTAGAGCCCATGTTCTTTGTTCAGTACCAAGTTCCCTCTTAATATTTTAAGTGCTGATATTTTAAAATATAGCAAACATCTTTTGGCAGCCAAAGCACACTTGATGCTTACATGCCAAATGAGAACTGTATATTGCCTGTTACCTTTTAAACACTGACTCAAAACTACTTTGTAATATTTAAAACCACTCTTTTCACTTTCCCAAAAATCACACCCATTCTGACCTTCATCACCATACATTAATTTTCCTTTTCTTGAACTTCTGACACAGATTATCTGCTTGACCAAACTTCAGTCAGATTTCTGAACCTTCTCCTAGGCTTGCCTGTGCACTTCCTTGCCAAACACAGTTTTGGGAAAGAAATCTGCTAAGCCAGGTTAGGAAGTCTGTACCCCAACCCCATATCTGATCACCCTCAACACTTGATCACCCTCAATATCTGATCAGGTTCGTCATCCTCCACTACCCTCTAGATGACATCTGATCAGCCTAGCCTGTCTTCAGCAAGAATCCGCCTTATCTACACAGTTCTCATTTGGCATAAAGCTCAGATTAAGTAGTATTGTCTCTGGAATAAAGTAATTTATGAAGTTAACAGCTTTTTTAAAACCCTGAACTTTGAGAAACATGATATCCATCTCTAATATACACTCTTTTAGTGTTTGAGTTTTATTATTTAAGGTAGTGTGTCTGAAAAGTTTTGGAATATTGGAAAGTTGACTTTGGTACATATCATTAATTTTAACTTTTGATTTATTTTTATTGTAGAAAAATTTCTTTGTATTTTATACTGCAATATGTAGTTCACAGTTATTGCCAAACTTCTAGTTTTCTGTTTTACCTTATATGCAAATTTTATGAAGTCTTAGCATTAAATTTTTATTTAAATCCTATCAAATTAAACCAGTTGGGTCACCAGCCCCTGTCCTTCCATCTCCATAATCTAGGTAGTCGGTATTCTCAACACTCCATCTGTATTTTTCATTCCACAGGCTTAGAAGCTAATGGGCCATGAAAACAAGTAGATTGCCATTTTAAGGGTTTTCAGAAGAAAGGCAAAACAATGAGTTTCATAGAGATATAAAAATGACAGTGAGTTAAAGATTTTGTTTTACCAGAGACATTTTATAACTAGTTGAAAGGAAATGTCAACCGTTTGGATTTATATGGAGTAAAGGAACTGAATTGCAAGTGGAGGCAAAACTGGTGTTTCCACAGCATGAAGGGGAGAGAAAGAAACAAGTTTGATCCTGCTTACATATCCATTCCTTAGTTACCTGCAATTTACAGAGACATGCAAAGTAACTGAAAAACCAATGTATACACAGTCTAGAAAGGACTGCCTAACATGCTGCATATAGAAGTGTGATTTCTTTTTGTACAATTTTGAAATGTGTTTCTCATTAGAGTATTTAAAATAAACTGCAGTGTCTCTTTGTATCAAGTTAGTACTCTGTTAAATAGCCACAAACATAGGCGGGATCACTTCTGGATGTTTTATTTCTTTGCAAGTTAATCGTGTTGACACAACTTGTCTTGAAATTAAGTTTAAAATGAAATACCAGTAAAACCGAAATGAATAAGACCTTTATTAGTCAGAGAAAAGAAAACAATATTGAAACTAAACATAAGAAAGTGTAAACATAAGAAAGCTGTAAGTTACCGTAAAAACGAGCATCTACATAGGTCTTTGTAGCCAGTGTTACCCGGTTGTCCTACAGCTTTGTCGAGTGGCTGTAGCGGTCCCGTTGCTGCGGTGAGCTGGCTGTGTTGATGGGCGGTAAGTGGCCTAACTGGTGCTGCATTCTTGAGTGCGTGGCTTTGGTACAGTCATCCCTGTACAACCTGTTGTCCAGTTCCACTTCTCTGCAGGGTACCGAAGAGGGATCTGCCGGAAGCAAACTGCAACTGTTTTGCAGCATCTTCGCCTTCCGACGAGGTCGATACTTATAATTCGGGTATTTCTCTCTATGCATGGCCTGTAGTTTCTGTGCCTCCTGGAAGAATGGCCATTTATCAGCTTCGGTAAGCATTTTCCACTGGTATCCTAGCTGCTTGCTGATCTCTGAGTTTCGCATTTTGGGATTCTCTAGAGCCATCTTGCGCCTCTGATCGCGAGACCACACAATGAATGCGTTCATGGGTCGCTTCACTCTATCCTGGACGCTGCCTTTACTGTTTTCTCCTGCTTCACACTGATACTTAGAGCTACAGCTTTCAGTGCAAATGAAGGAAGAGCTTCTCCGGAGAGCAGGAATATTCTGTTGCGCAGCTGGACTGTAACCATCAGTGTTAAATACACTTAACATGGCAGAAGCATATGATTGCATTGTCAAAAACAAGAAGGGTGCGACAAAACTGAAAGGTGCCAGATTTTAAAACTTAATTTACTATCCAAAACTTACTTCTACCAGATTCTTTGTTACCTTAACTTTTGTAATGAAACTTTCATTTCTCCGCCCCCAACACCCCTCTCAACTCCGCCCAACCAGGCTACCCCCTAGTGCCCTGACAATGTATTCATTCTCAAGCAAAACATGATAATTCAGTAACATTGACTACTTGCCCTGCTGATCGGCCGCCTTGAAGGCTCTACTACTCTCCTGAAAAGTGCAAATTTGACTTAATCCCCAATTTTTTCACTGACCTTTTACGCCAGTTAAGAGGACAGAAAAAGCTATATGAATTGTTTATCATTATCAATATATGTGCTTGTTACCTTTAAAAAAACAAAGCTTAATGAGAACCTAATTGTGTTAACCACATACATACATACATAACTGCATATTGAATTTATAGTAATCATTATCGCTTTTTCTTCACTTCTATTTAAAGAGTATATGAAAATTCTATACACATTTTTCACAGGCATTAAGTATCAGAATATTAACATATACTTACAAGTTTTTGTTTTGTTTTGTTTTTAGATGGAGTTTCGCTCTGTCGCCTAGGCTGGAGGGCAGTGGCAGCGATCTTGGCTCACTGCAAGCTCCGCCTCCCAGGTTCACGCCCTTCTGCTGTTTCAGCCTCCAGAGTAGCTGGGATCACAGGCGCCCACCACCACGCCAAGCTAATGTTTTGTATTTTTAGTGGCGACAGGGTTTCACCGTGTTGGCCAGGATGATCTCGATCTCCTGACCTCATGATCTGCCCACCTTGGCACCCCCAAAGTGCTGGGATTACAGGCGTGAGCCACTGTGCCCAGCCACAAGTATTTTATGCCCAACTTCTGGAATGGCTAACATTTGACTTTTAAAAAAGAAATTGTTTCGTTTTGAGATTCTCCAGAGGCACAAGATGGCTCTAGAGAATCCCAAAATGCTAAGAACTCAAAACAGTTTTAAGATACACTAAAAAGAGGACACAATTCTTTTCTTTGCAGATTGTATAGTGGAATACTTTTGAAGGCATTTTCTTCACTATCACACAATTAGCAATTTAAAAAACAATCTTTTACAAGTCTAAATTAAATTTCTATTCACAACTAATAAATTACAGTCATTAGTTTATCATATTTTACATTTTAGTTCAACCTCCTTCAAAATTTAAAGGTCACAGTTTACCAAACTAAAGAAGTGAATAACTCTCCTCAATAAATCTTAAAGTCTGATGAGACATGACAAGATTTCTTTGATGAAATAAAATGGGAGGCAAGTCTCCCCACTCATCAATATATTTTAATGCCATATTTGCAAAATGGGAGTAACAACTACAGGTTCTTAAATGTGTATCTTAATAGCAAATAAAATGGTTAAATTGCAGTCACACACACAAACAGATTTTCTACAATTGGAAATCACTTAAAAATGAGGAAAAACATACCCATTCAAAATCTGACATGAAAATAGCAAAAACTGACACAAGGCACCACATGGGTGAACCTTGAAAACATTATACTGTGTGAAAAAGTCAGATGCAAGAGGCCAGATACAGAATGATCCCACGTATATGAAATGTTCAGGAAAGGCAAATAAATAGAGATCAAAACCAGATTAATGGTTGCAAAGGACTGGATGAAGGAGGTTGTGGAGAGTTACTGCTGGTGGATGCATGGCTTCTTTTGAGGACTGATAAAATGTGCTCTGGAACTAGAGAGAGGTGATCCCTGCACAACATGGTGAACCAAAGAGTCACAGAAACTGAAGTCCAAATAAGGAGTTTGTTGGCAGTCTTAGGATTGGAAATCGAGAAACAGATTCCAGAAGCATCTGACATTGTGTCGTGACCGTGACCAGCTATTTTGAGAGACAGTTTTTAAAGGGAACAAGAGAAAGTTGGTACTCATTAGATTACTTAAACAACCTCTTATCTTAATTGGTAGTGAAGGGTTATCTTAGCAGTTCATGGGTTTCTACGCAACAGTCCTTGAATCAGGGGTTTGGGGGAAAAGTCAGTTTTCACCATAAAATCTTTTAAGAAGAGGCAGCAATATTTGTCTGCAGAATCTGTAAGTACATTTTGCAGTCAGGCAGTTGCAAGATGGGTTTCAAAAACAAAATGTTATTGCTATGGTTAGCTCTTGTTTCCTTCGTTCACCGGTACTACTAAATCGTCCACTTTAAGAAGGATAAAGTCGCGCCGCATAGGAGCGAGGATGGAGAGCGGCGACGAGGCGGCTATCAAGAGGTACTGCGTCCACTTGCGCCCAGCCACACTGCAGGACGCCGCCCCCGCCCCATTGCACCTGATACCCTGCGAGGTCGCGGGGGACTGCCCTCCACTGTGCGGCGCTTCTTCTCGCCAGTCATACGCCAGGGCCCCGAGGGACTCTAAATATCATTTCGGGGCTGCAGACTAAGGGGCGAGGAGGTGGCGGTGCCGCCTAGCCTTGTAGGATCCGTGATGGTGACTAAAGAGGAGGAGGTGTCGATGGGAAGCCAGACCCCTGGCGGGGTTCCGGGAATGACGACCAAGAAAAGGAACCCCTAGAGCGGGACTTCGACCGCTTCAGCTGAACCACTACCAGCTTCAGCCGCTTCACGCTGTGGGGCATGGAGACCATCCCTGGTCCGGATGCCAAAGTGCCTGGGGCCTTAACTTGGGCAAGCCTCGCGGCAACGATTCACGCGCAGGTGCCCAAGGACACAGAACCAGAGCTTGAAATTCAAAGCCTCAAACCCTTCACAGCAGTAAATCAGCTCTTCACTTTGGAGCCACTGGATCCGTCACCCCAATAAAGGAGCTCTTCACAGCACACACTTACACACAAAACATCAAGTGGTGAATTTTGTATTCTTATATACATATGTCAAACTATCTATATATTTTTAAAAGGCAAAAAAGATCTCCCAGATGCTTATATTACATGACGGGGTGTGTGAGGAGACTCACTTGGTAGGGGGCAGTCAACGAAATTTAAATAAAGACACAAAGTTTTATTATTTTTCTGTCTACAGATCCTAGGATAGTGTGTGACATGTAGTAGGTTCTCAATATACTTCTCTGATACTTTAATTAATGAAATGTGTGAAAATACCTCAGGGTTCAGAAAAAGAAACTCAATCACTTAAAAAAAAAAAGGAAAAAAGAAAAGCATTGGTTCTCCCGTAAAGTAACAATCCTTCCATGCAAAAATAAGGGTGCAGAGGGAGATTGAGAGCATTTAATTTACATGTATAATATAATATTAACACCTTTTAATCTCTCAACCAGGCTAATAATTCACTCACTGTCTCTAGGGAACTGCATTAACAGTTCTTCCAATATTGGGCCTTTATATCAGCGTCTAATCATATGCTTCCCTGAGTGCCTGAGTGATCCCAGTTTCTGGAACACTATTCCCTTCTCCCAAATTCAGTAAATAAAAAGTTAAAGCGCTATATTGTTTTATATGAGTATGATCTTTAAGGTTCATTGATGACTATTTTTCAACAGTTGTTAAATATTTTTACATCAGTCAGGCCCACAAGCTATTATCTTAAGTGGTAGGAAGTTAGCTGGTCCTGTCAATGTTAAATCCAAACTGGCTTAACCAAGAGCAAAAGTTGCCAAACTAAGGGATTTTTTTTTTTTTTTTTTTTTTTTTTTTAAATCTTAAGGCATGGTAAGAAAAATGTTTAAAAGACATTAGGTTCAAATAATTTCACGCAGCTCCTGGTTCATTTTTACATCAGAATAAAAATAGATGAAAACTGAAGAATAGTAACTTAGATTGGTCCAATGCAATTAATTGCATTTGAGGTACATTAAGGTATCTTATACTCATTAAATACCCTTTGTAGCCCTAATTTAATTTCTATGGTGTATGCAAACACAGATTAACACTGCATACAGAATAAATATACAAAATTTTATATTAATTTATTTTTCTCCTCATAAGATGTGCTTCGGTATTTCTTCAAATTCAGGGATGACTGCAACAAAAATGTTGTGAATATTACTCCGCTCCTTCTCTCTAATTTTATCTCAAGATATTCCCATCAAAATACAAAAATATGTGGTCATAAACCATCCCCCACAAATTGTATGCTAGACATAGTTGACTATTTTTAAGTCCAATTATGTGTTCATTTATCCTGCAGCTTGGCTATAGACTGTTTTTTGATGCCTAATGGTTGGCAGGTCACCAAAGACACAAACAATAAAAGAAAAGGTAAATAAAATGCACAACAGCAAAATTTAAAACTTTTGTGAGATGACACTTACAAATAAAAAGGTGTAATAGAATAACGCTAAACTTAGAATTTTTAAACTGGTAATTAGTTTTGGGACTTTAGAGTCAAATGTCCTTTCAAGATGTTGGGTTTGTTTTGTTTGCTTGTTTTTTATTTTAATCATGCTAAATTCATGGGCCATATTTTCAACATCTAATTCTCAAAGAGTTAAAATAGTCTTCTGATTTGGTAGATGGAAATTAATGCTCACTTTAATTGCTGGGTTCTACTGTTTTAAGACTTAGATAAATCATCTAGAAACTGATGCATTTAAACATGATCAATTTTATTGACATCTTTTTTTCCCAGGGATAATCTAATTATTTGCAGGTGGGAAGATTAAGTAAGGTGCAGTGGGAAACAGAAGGATCTCCTACCTGAGCCAAAGAACCTTACAAATGCATGTCTACTACACATAAATTAAACTATAAGTAAACAAAATAGTTTACAACTTTAAAATAATGCTGCTGTTTTTTTCCTCTAAACTCACCTGAATGATTTTTCTTTTAATTTATTATTTTGATTTTTTCAAAATATAGGAAATTGCCTCTAAAAACAAGGTTTCAATCTTGGGAAGAAATTTCTCATAGACTGAAGCATTTTTTTTTTTTTCAAATCAGTTGTACCTAATGGTCTTAAAATCACATTGTGGCTAGCCAGGCCTGAAATAGGTCAACAGAAACAGATGGCATCCACAGTTTTCCTTTCTTTCTTGAAACAAAGAGGTAACTTCACTCTTTTCATTTACCTTCTGATGCACAAGTATGAGCTTCTCTTTTTAGTTCTTCTAATCAGCTTAGATACTACATGTTATAGCTTGTTTCTCTCCATAAAATGAAGGTCACTTTTAATCTTTTCCAGGGTCTTCCTTCAGTTCCCTTTTGTCCAAGGCTAACTACACTCCTCTTTGTCTAGTGAGCCAGCAGCTGTTTGACCAAGAACCACTTTAAGAAACAGTTTTTAAAGATACCTCATGAAAGCATTCTGTTGTACCCTTCCATATATTATTTTTTTCTCAGTCTGTTGTATTAAGACTAGAGGTTGCTTTCTTTTTGTTAACGCTTTGAAATATTTTGTTTAGTGACCAAAGCCTTGGTCAAATCATGAATAGTTCTATTTTTTTTTCTGAAAAATAATGTTCCTTTAGTGATTTATACTTAAGATATATTATTCTTTAACTGTCATACATTTCACAGATACTTTCCTAATTTTGGACTTAAAATGGCATTTATCCTCTTTATTTTTTAATCTTCAAAACAATAATATAACAATGATTATTATAATTTGTGCTTCTATTTTTGCCTTGTTTGAATGACGATGGTTTTAGTATCTTACTGCTAAAAGATGTTGCTAGTTTGTAAAATAGCCTTTTTGCAGAAACCTGCCGCAAGAATTCAATAACCACAACAGGAAAAACCTGGGGAATTCTGGGCTTTTCAAATTTTTATATTACCTAGCAATTATGTGTTATTTGAAATTTGATTAGAAAGAGGCTAAAACAATTGTTTGAGTCTGGTGATTAAAAAGTGGTAAGTCTTTGATGTATGATGGTTAGTAGTTTGTATTTTGTGGTAAAAACAATACTTTCCATTTTCAAATAATTTTAATTGTTACAAATTATTATAAGTATATTGTAATTAGCTTTTACTGCCACTCTCATAGCTTTGGTTGTATCTAATTTCTCATTCCTTTTTTCTTTCTTTGTTTTGTTTTTTGAATTAGATTCTTGCTCTGTTGCCCAGGCTGGAGTACAGTGGCATAATCTCGGCTCACTGCAAGCTCCGCCTCCCGGGTTCATGCCATTCTCCTGCCTCAGTGTCTCCAGTAGCTGGGACTACAGGCGCCCGCCCCCGCACCCGGTTGATTTTTTGTATTTTTAGTAGAGACGGGGTTTCACTGTGTTAGCCAGGATGGTCTCGATCACCTGACCTTGTGATCTCCCCACCTCGGCCTCCCAAAGTGCTGGGATTACAGGCGTGTGCCACCGCACCTGACCCTAATTTCTCATTTCTAATGTCACTTACATTTGCTTTATTTTATTTTTATTTAATCTAAACCAGCAAGAAGGTACTTAATATTTCAAGCTTTTAAAAGAAATAGGGCTGCTGCTTCTTTTGCCAGTCCTCTCTTTGAAATTCCTTTTTGCTTTTTGGGAGAAGTTATTTCTACTCAAATCTTGTTCAGGTCACAATGAAGCTACAGATGAAGAACATGAAAAGTTGTTGGTTAAAATAAAATTATAACTAGGCTTGTTTACGGTTAGTAATTTCTTTTCATGCTCCACTTAAATGTTTTTACCCTAAAGTAATGATGTAGGAGAAGTCTAAAGCAATGGGATTAATATACATGTCCCAGTGCAAATTTGATTCATGAAACTCTTTGTTATTTTTGGCTGCACGTACATTGTTACAATTATGATGAGAGATGAATATTTTGCATCTTTCAAAATCTTACGTCAGTAGGGAGTTGTCCCCAACGTAGGAGAAAGAAAAAGTAATATATTTTTCTCACCTGTCAACAAAGCCCATAGGTGACACACTATGATGAAAGACAGATAAACAAGAGAATAGCACTCACATTTATTTAGTAAATGTTTTATGTCACATGAGAACCTTCAAAAATGAAGACCCCAAAAAACAGAAAGCTATGTGTTTTTACTTAAGTTTGATGGAGTGGACAGGTGTGCAGAAGTACAACTGGACAAAAGAAGCCCAATCTAATGGTAATCAATGGGGAACTTAGAAAGGCCTGTGTGTTCAGATTCTGGGCCTCTCTGTGCCATCAGTTCCTTTCCTTTGGGTATAGGGAGGGCCCCTCTGGAATGCGGGTCTTAGGACCTGCTGTTCTTCAAAAAGACCATATATATGCAAAGCAACTCCTAAATGCAGAAGGAACCTAGAAACCAAAGAAGGGGGCAGACAAATCCAGGTTGTCAGTGTGGGATGACTTACTGGGGAAACTTACAGAAAAAAATGTGGCCTTGGGTACCCACTAAACAGGTGTTTATTTGCATTGCAATCTCCCATACCCATGGCTTGTATCTTGGGGAAAAAAGAATACATGCTCAGGAAGGAATGTGTAGTTGGCTGCAGGCATGACAGCCTATAATTTCTACAATAACAAGGGTTGTTTGGGAGGAAACTTAAAAATGAATAGATATTTCTACATAAAGAGTAATACAACTAGACATTTTGGAGGTATTTCTAGACTCGGTGTTAGCCAAACAGATCCACATTTTAGACTAAAGTCATTCTTGTCCCCACACTCTGTCCTTCCAATTCAATGTCATGTGCTGACCTCTTCTGAGATGGTCCCTGAAACTTTAGAAGGAGGCATCCAGAGCCAGACATAGTATTAATAAATTTATTTTCTAGTTGCAAGAAAAGGCCACAATGGCAATGTAAACAATAACAAGAATTATTAACAGCTTTTGTCATTGTTATCCCCCAGAACTAAACCAAGGAGAAAGCCAGTGGGAGAAAGGGAGAGTAGGGTCAAGCATTGCAGTTATCTGGCTTTGCATGTCTTGCAGGGTTACCATTATGTTGTCAGAATTATCTGGAATGTATACACAGCATTCAGTTCTAATAATCTGCTGCACAGGTTGTCTATTGTGCAGCAGTTAAAATATCTAATGCTGTGCAATTTCGCCAAACAGCGCATACATGAGGGATATTTTAGAGTTCTTTCAAGAAATACTTTGGAAGCTGTCATTGAGAGCCTGCTGAATATTCTTAGTGGGAGCTTCTACATATCATTAATAGGTCATGTCTTTAATGTCTAAAGATGGTGCTAAATTATCATTCCAATGAAAAATAGCTCTTGTCTAGCTATTAATCACATGTAGGAGATTAGCAGGTCTGCCAACTAAATTTGTTCATCATCCTTGGACCTATGGAGAACCTAAAGTGTAGCATTCTAGCCATCCTTGTGGTACCCAAAGACAGAAATTAGATTCATTCACATAACCATTCAGTACCATTTGGAGCACACCAGTTTAAGCTGGATCATGAGGACCAGTCTGTAGCAAGTGAGTGCATGGCCTTCAGGATTACAATATATTGACACTGCTCCAGGAGTAAGGTGGCTTACGAGTCATGGATATGGTTCCCTTGTTCTTAACATAGGGGCACCAACTGACTTAACTGCCCTGCAGTTGGTGTCACCCAAATTTGAAGAAAACTCTATTTGTGGGAAGACCTATGAGATGTCATAATAAAAACTATTACTTTAGAATTTTAGAATATAGGGTAGGATAAGCTAGCTATTATACTTTTTTTTTTTTTTTTTTTTTTTTTTTTTTTTTTTTTTGAGATGGAGTCTTGCTGTGTTACCAGGCTGGGGTGCAGTGGTGTGATCTCAGCTCACTGCAGCCTCCGCCTCACAAGTTCAAATGATTCTCCTGCCTCAGTCACCTCAGTAGCTGGGATTGTAGGCACACGCCACCATGTCCAGCTAATTTTTGTATTTTTAGTGGAGACACAGTTTCACCTTGTTGGCCAGGATGATCTCAATCTGTTCACATTGTGGATCCACTTGCCTCAGCCTCTCAAAGTGCTGGGATTACAGGTGTGACCCACAGTGCCCAGCCTATTATACATTCTTACGTGGCATTTATTGAGCTGCATCTTATCAGTAGGTCAATTAATCACATCACCCCTTGTCATACCAGCTAATGTGCTGTTCTAATGTTCAGCAGCTTTAATGAATGTTCAAGGGTTATCCATCATTTCCCTCCATAGACAATGCCCATCAAGGCAGACCAGAAGTGTTGAGAAAGGTAACAAAATGCAAACCCAGCTGGCCTCTTCTGTAAGCTGTCAGTATAATGTTGAGCCCTCCGTGGGAAGACATTCATTTCTCCTTTCATAGGTCAGAGGAGTAAGAAGAACAGAAGATTATGGGCAGAAATAGAAGTGTTTTGTAGGTACTTGGCACAGCAGTTCTTTCCCATCAAACAAAATGACAGTAGAATCTTTATCTCAGGTATTATTAGAATATGGGCAGCGTGAGAATTATGGGCTGGGAGCACATACTGAGCATTTTGCCTGAGGGGTTAAGGTATCTGGTGTTGTCTGTAAGCAACATCAAAAGACCATGTTAAACAGCTCACCAAAGGTGCTGTATTCTGGTGTATTGGCATGTGGAACATTTTGGCCCAGACTCCAACTGGATCAATGGAGAGTACTTTAGCTGCCCAGGGGATTCCTTACTTTCTGACAAGAAATACACTATCTAACCTGGGGGAAGTTGCCAGTTCAATCCTTATTCAATTGTCCCACCTCTTGGCTCAAGATCTTGGGGAATCCTAAATAACATTTGCCATTTACCTTTTACCAGCTCTGGTAGAAATACGTCTCCTCAGATCTTTTTCACAAGTATGGTTGATGAACTTTTTTCTGGGGTGGTCCCAAGTCATTGGTATGGTGCCAGCTCTGTGTTTGTTTTGACTGAATTAAGATTTCTCAGTTGGGCACCATGGCTCACACCTGTAATCCCAGCACTTTGGGAGGCTGAGGTGAGCGGATCACCTGAAGTCAGGAGTTCAAGACCAGCCTGGCCAACAGGGTGAAACCCTCTCTCTAAAAATACACAAATAAGCTGGGTGTGGTGGCATGCACCTGTAATCCCAGCTACTCAGGAGACTGAGGCAGGAGAATTGCTTGAACCTGGGCAGTGGTTGCAGTGAGCCAAGATCATGCCGTTACACTCTAGCCTGGGAGACAGAGCAAGACTCTGTCTCAAAAAAAAGAAAAAAAAAAAAAAAAAGGAAACACATAAATGATTTCTCATGACCTGAGGCAAAACCATCACCTACCCATGCAAGGTATCAGATTGCATAACTGTTTGCAGTTGTATCTTCAAAATGGCATTCTTTTCTTTTCTTCTCTCTCTCTCTCTCTCCTTTTTTTTTTTCCTAGTAAGACAGTGTCTCACTCTGTCACACAGGCCGGAGTGCAGGCTTACTGCACCTTGACCTCCGGACTCAAGCAATCCTCTCATCTCAGCTTCCCAAGCAGCTGGGATCACAGGCTGTGGCCATGATGCCTGGCTAGTTTTTGTATTTTCTATAGAGACAGCATTTCACTATGTTGCCCAGACTAATCTTAAATTCCTGAGCTTACATGATCCTCCTGGCTTCCCAAAGTGCTGGGAACACAGATATGAGCCACCACTCCCAACTTTCTAAAGTAAAAAGAGTTACAGTAAGTTAAGATTAATTTGTTATTGATTAACAATTACATTTAGTGGCCGGGCCCAGTGACTAATGCCTATAATCAATCCCAGCACTTTGGGAGGCCGAGGCAGGCAGATCACTTGAGGTCAGGAGTTGAAGACCAGCCTGACCAACATGGTGAAACCCTGTCTCTACTAAAAGCACAAAAATGAGCTGGGCATGCTGGCTTACACCTGTAATCCCAGCTACTTGGGAGACTGAGGCAGGAGAATCACTTGAACCTGGGAGGCAGAGGTTGCAGTTAGATGAGATGGCGTCACTGCAATCCAGCCTGGGTAACAGAGCAAGACTTGTCTCAAAATAAATAAATAAACATAAAATTAGTGTAGCCTAAGGGTTTGTGAAGCATACAGTGTTATACAGTAGGGTCCTGAGCCTTCACCTGCACTCACTACTCACTCACTGGCTCACCCAGAGCAACATCCAGCCCAACAAGCACTAATCACGGCAAGTAGCCTACCTGTATAGGTATACTACTTTTAAAAATGTTTTATACTATATTTTTTACTGTATATTTTCCATGTTTACACACAAATACTCACCATTGGTTTACAATTGCCAACAGGATTTCTTGCAGTAACTTGCTCTACAGGTTTGTAGTCTAGAAGTGACACTGTCTACCATATAGCCTAGGTTTGTAATAGGCTACACCCTCTAAGTTTCTGTAAATACACTTCATCATGAGCTTACAATGAGGAAATTACCTAATGATGTATTTCTCAGAAGGTATCCCCATCATTAAGTGATTGATGCAGAACTGTAGCTTAAATGTGAATTCATTTGAAATAGGCTGCATGATTAGCAGTTTGATATGTGGATTGTCTTTTTTTCTTGTTAAAACACACACACATGCACACACACACATACACACCTGTTTGATAAAAGCCTTCTCGCTGGCTAAGTGTGTTGGTTCACGCCTATAATCCCAGCACTTCGGGGGACCAAGGCAGGCAATCATGAGGGCAGAAGTTCGAGACCAGCCTGGCCAACATGGTGAAACCCTGTCTCTACTAAAAATACAAAAATTAGCTAGGCGTGGGTGCACACACCTGTAATCCCAGCTACTTGGGAGGCTAAGGTAGGAGAATTGCTTGAACTTGGGAGGCACAGGTTGCAGTGAGCCAAAATTGCACCACTGCACTCCAGTCTGGATGACAGAGCCAGACTCATCTCAAAAAACAAACAAACAAACAAAAACCAAAAAGCTGTCTCTGTCTATATTTTGTCTGGGTTCACCGTTTCTTATTTGAGATGCTTATAAATTCATTGTGTGATTTTGTTTTGCTCTGTTGAAGTAAGTAAAATGTGGAGAGGAATCTCTGAAATAAAAATGTTTTATTTGGGAAGTAACACTTGCAGTCTGGTGCCTACACTCAGACAATGTTGTCGTCAGTATGTCTGATGAACAAACACAAGCTTTAAAGTTTTATAAAAGAAAAGAGAGAGGGTGTATTGTTCCTTGAGAAAGTTCACTGGCACTATTCAGGTTTTGGGGAGATGGCAAGTGAGCTGATGGTGGTGCATAAAACTAGTCTTAGACTTTTAGCAAGTTGTTCCAGAGCCAGGCTAGTTGAAAGGTACATTCTTGGAACAATGTTTTGTTGCTGTTGTTGTTTTGAGAGATAATCTAGCTCTGTAGCCAGGCTGGAGTGCAGTGGCATGATCTCGGCTCACTGCAACCTCCACCTCCCAGGTGTAAACGATTCTCATGACTCAGTCTCCCAAGTAGCTGGGATTACAGGCAAACACCACCACACCTGGCTAATTTTTGTAATTTTGGTAGAGACAGGGTTTCACCATGTTAGCCAGGCTGGTCTCAAACTCCTGGCTTCAAGTGATCTGCCAGCCTTGTCTTCCCAAAGTGCTGGGATTACAGACGTGAGCCATCAAAGCCAGTGTGAAGCAATGTTATATAACCTGACTGTTTCCTCAGCCATTATGACCCCACAAACCCCAGCCTTTCAACTCTGTTTCAGTTGGCTATCACAAGAGTGACCCAACTTGTATAATCAACTTTTACATTTTTACATTTTTACATTTTGATTAAGACCTTCCTCTGAAAGCATTGCTTATCAATCATTTTGAAGTTAGGCTTAATTATCCATTAGTATCTGGATGGACCTGTCCTGGTTGCTTCTCTGTCATGTTGAGGGGAACATTATGGAGGTCATATCTGAGGCCAGAAGAGAACATTTTCTCAAGTAAATTTGTCTGGAGTCCAGCATCAAGTTCTGTCTTATTAGTACATAAGCATCAGCAACTGTCTCAAAGTGTTGCATTATCTTTTTTTTTTTCCTTTTTTTGAGATAGAATTTCACTCTTGTTGCCTAGACTGGAGTGCAATAGCACAATCTCAGCTCACTGTAGCCTGCACCTCCCAGGTTCAAGTGATTCTCCTGCTTCAGCCTCCCAAGTAGTTGGGATTACAGGCATAAGCCACCATACCCAGCTTATTTTTTGTGTTTACTAGAAACAGTTTCACCATGTGGTCAAGCTGGTCTCGAACTCCTGACCTCAGTTGATCTACCCTCCTCAGCCTCCCAAAGTGCTAGGATTACAGGTGTGAGCCACTGCACCCAAGAACTTTATCTTTGTAGGAGAGTTGGGTTTACAAGAATTAGACAGGCAATAAAACAAAGTTAAAAAAATATAATATAAAACGAATTAATAGTAATATTATAAATGTAGTTTGTTTAATGGTTTTAAACTAAGAGCCTAAGCCTAAGAGCAAAAAAACCAGACAAATCAAAAGCCTGTAGGGTAAACTGGATGAGGTCTGTGGTAGTTGTTTAGTAGATCTTATGGCTAGATTGACTTACAGCAAAGAACACCAGCTTTATAAAAAGGGACCACTAGTATAATTTGAACAAAAAGTTGTGATACTGATATTTTCAGTTGGCCACTAGGTGGACTAAACGGATTCCTTATGCCAGGTTTTATCAAATTACCTGTAGCAATTACTGACTGGAAAATTTTAATTACAGCACTATCCTGCCAAATGAAGAAGAAGGTAACATTAGGGGGGTGATAGTCTCATTCTGATTTGGAGTCTTATTCTGATGTCTTAGGAAATGCTCTGTAAGGTGTGGGAAAATGTCAACTTCTTATCTTGTCTTGAATGTCTCTGCTGACGGTATTGGGTGGTTTGGTAAACTCTTGGTGCAGCTCATGCAAATTATTCCTTTTGTGATTTGCTGCCTCATATATCATGCACAAGACTTGTTTTTTAAAAAATATGTGTCTGGGCCAGGCACAGTGGTTCACGCCTGTAATCCCAGCACTTTGGGAGGCCAAGGCCAGCAGATCACTGGAGGTCCAGAGTTCGAGACCAGTCTGACCAACATGGAGAAACCCCACCTCTACGAAAAATACAAAATTAGCTGGATGCAGAGGCTCATGCCTGTAATCCCAGTTACTTCGGAGGCTGAGGCAGGAGAATCTCTTGAAACTGAGAGGCCGAGGTTGTGATGAGCCAAGATTGCACCATTGCACACCACACTGGGCAACAACAGCAAAACTCCAACTCAAAAAAAAAAAAAAGAAATATGTGTATATATATATATATATATATATATATATATATATATATATAATCAGCTTATAAGACTTCAGGAACACTGCAATCTGTTTCAGTGTTTTATGGAATGAATGTGGATTGGAGGGCCCTAGACAATGTACACAGCTACAGTCTAGTAACAGGTGCTTTTTTTCTTCTTTTTACATTTTCATATCGGACTATAAGATTAAAAACTTACTGAGGCTAAAAACCCAAACCAAGGCAGACTTCAGATTTTGCTTACAGCTTTAGAGATCATAAACCTGACAAGAAGTGACAGTTTTTATTTACGTATTGCAAGACTCTCAAAGTCACACATTTTATGTATACTTTTATATGGAATTGTACTCAAATGTATAACCCATGTTTTCAATTGTATTCTGCTACAAAGAGAGAGCACATTTTTATTAGACTTATGCAAATAACCATATTTCCATAAGAATATTCATAAATAGTTTTGAAATTTTGGGGAATCGAAACAGAAAAGGGAAAAGAAAATATTTTTATCTTTGTTAATGAAAGCATACTTTACCAAATTGTAAAAAGTTATGGATAGGTTAAGATAGAAAATTTCTTTAAAAAGACAAAACATTTGACTAAAGGATCACTGGCCCGGTGCGGTGGCTCAAGCCTGTAATCCCAACACTTTGGGAGGCCAAGATGGGCGGATCACGAGGTCAGGAGATCGAGACCAGCCTGGCTAACATGGTGAAACCCTGTCTCTACTAAAAAATACAAAAAAATTAGCTGGGCGAGGTGGCGGGTGCCTGTAGTCCCAGCTACTTGAGAGGCTGAGGCAGAAGAATGGCGCGAACCCTGGAGGTGAGTTTGCAGTGAGCCGAGGTCAGGCCACTGCACTCCAGCCTGGGCGACTGAGCGAGACTCCATCTCAAAAAAAAAAAGAAATATTTCCCTAGACCAATGCCCTGGAGAATCTCCCCAGTGTTTTCTTCTAGTAGTTTCATGGCTTGAGATCTTAGATTTAAGTCTTCAATACATTTTGATTTGATTTTTGTTTATGGTGAGAAACAGGAGCCTACTTTCATTTTTTTGCATATGAATATTCAGTTTTCCCTGCACTTTTATTGAAGAGACTTTCCTTTCCCCAATGTATGTTCTTAACACCTTTGTCAAAAATGAGTTCACTGCAGACATATGGATTTGTTTCTGGTACTCTCTTCTGTTCCATTGATCTATGTGTCTGTTTTTATGCCAGTACCACGCTGTTTGATTATTATAGCTCTGCTGAATAACTGCAAGTCAAGTAATGTGATTCCTCCAGTTTTGTTCTTTTTGCTCGGAATGGCATTGGCTGTTCTGGGTCTTTTGTGGTTTCATACAAATTTAAGAAATTTTTTGCTTTATTGTTGTTAAGAGTGTCAGTATTTTAATAGGGATTTCATTGAATCTGTGGATTCCTTTGGGTAGTATGGATATTTTAACAATTTAACAAGATGGATTCTTCTAATCCATGAACATGGAATGCCTTTCCATTTGTGTGTGTGTGTGTGCCCGTGTGTATGTGTGTATCTGTGTCTGTCTGTGTGTGTTCTTTAATTTCCTGCATCAGTATTTCATAATTCTCATTGTACAGATGTTTTACTTCTCTAAGTAAGGTTATTCCTAGGTATTTTATTTTATTTTTTATTTTTTTGAGACAGAGTCTCACTCTGTCACAGAGTGAGTGCAGTGGTACAGTCTTAGCTCAGTACAACCTCCACCTCCTGGGTTCAAGTGGTTCTCCTGACTCAGCCTCCTGAGTAGCTGGGACTATAGGCACCTGCCACTACACCTAGCTAATATTTGTATTTTTAGTAGAGATGGGGTTTCACCATGTTAGTTAGGCTGGTCTTGAGCTCCCAACCTCAGGCGATCCACCTATCTCGGCCTCCCAAAGTACTGGGATTACAGGTGTGAGCCACTGTGCCCTGCCAACATTTTTAGTCTTTTTTGTTTTTGTTTTTGTTTTTTTTTTTTGAGACGGAGTCTCGCTCTGTCCCCCAGGCTGGAGTGCAGTGGCGCGATCTCGGCTCACTGCAAGCTCCGCCTCCCGGGTTCACGCCATTCTCCTGCCTCAGCCTCCGGAGTAGCTGGGACTACAGGCGCCTGCCACCGCGCCCAGCTAATTTTTTCTATTTTTAGTAGCGACGGGGTTTCACCGTGGTCTCGATCTCTTGACCTTGTGATCCGCCCGCCTCAGCCTCCCAAAGTGCTGGGATTACAGGCGTGAGCCACCTCGCCTGGCTAACATTTTTAGTCTTAAAAATTTTAAAGTAAAATACTGGTTACCAGAGGCTTATTGTTGGGGAGGACTGGGGAAATGCCGATCAAAGAGCACATAATTTTTAAGTTAGGCAGGAGGAATAAGTTTAAGAGATCTATTGTACAACATGGTGACTATAGTTAATAATCAATTTCATGCTTGAAAATTGTGAAGAGAAAACCTAACTCAACAACACATTTAAAAGATTGTTCATCATGTCCAAGTGTAATTTATCTAAGGGATGCAAGGATGGTTCAATGTATGCAAATCAATCAATGTAATACATCTTACCAACAAGATGAAAAACAACCCTCTCCAAATTATACAGTCTTTTCAATTGATGCTGAAAAGTATTTGATAAAATATGCCTTCTCTTTATGACAAAAATCATCAAAAAACTTGCTATGGAAGGAACATAGCTCAACACAATAAAAGCCATATATGACAGACCCACAACTAGTATCATACTGGACAGGGAAAAACTTAAAATCTTTTCTCTAAGATCTGAAACAAGATGAGATGAAAGACAAGACAAACACGCCCACTTTCATCACTGTTATTCAACATCATACTGGAGGCCCTAGCTAGCACAACCAGACAAGAGAAATAATGAAGGCCATCCAAATTGAAAAGAAAGGAGTCAAATTTTTTTTTTTTGCAGATGATATAATCTTATAGTTGGAAAAAACTAACACCTGCATCAAAAGACTATTTCAACTGATAAGCAAATTTAGTAAAGTTACAGGGTACAAAATCAACAAGCAATAATCAGTAGCATTTCTACCTTCCAACAGCAAGAAATTGGAGAAAACAAAAACCGAGAAAGTAATTTTCACACCAAATTTCACTTGCGTCCATGTGAAGAGACCACCAAATAGGCTTTGTGTGAGCAACAAGGCTGTTTATTTCACCTAGGTGCAGGTAGGCTGAGTCCGAAAAGAGAGTCAGTGAAGGGAGACACGGGGTGGGGGTTGGGGTGACGCGTTTTATAGGATTGGGTAGGTGGTGGAAAATTACAGTCAAAGGGGGTTGTTCTCTGGCGGGCAGAGGCAGAGGACACAAGGTGCTCAGTAGGGGAGCTTTTGAGTCAAGATGAGCTAGGATGGGCCAGGCGAAGGAATTTCACAAGGTAATGTCATCAGTTAGGACAGGAACAGGCCATTTTAGCTTGGGCTCAGAGGCCTGACAGTAATTCCATTTATGACAGTCACAAATAAAATAAAATACCTAGGACCTGGTGTGGTGGCTCATGCCTGTAATCCCAGCACTTTGGGAGGCCAAATTTGGGGATCACTTGAGGTCAGGAGTTCAAGACCAGCCTAGCCAACAGGGTAAAACCCCATCTCTACTAAAAACACAAAAATTAACCAGGTGTGGTGGCACATGCCTGTAGTCCCAGCTACTCGGGAGGCTGAGGTGGAAGGATTGCTTGAACCCAGGAGGCAAAGGTTACAGTGAGCCAGATCATGGCATTGTACTCCAGCTTGAGAGACAGAGCAAGACTCCATCTAAAAAAAAAAAAAAAAAAAAAAAAAAAAAAAAAAAAAACTGAAAATATTAATGCACAAAAAAATTGTATGCAAGCATGAGGTATAATGTGACATTTTTGCTGTATGTATATATGTTGAATGTATAAATCAAGCTAATTAGGTAAGCACATTTAAAGTATATTATTTTTAGCAATTTTGAAATATACATTACTCACGGTAGTCACCATATCATACAATTGATCTGTAAAACTCATCTCCACTGACTTATCAAAACTTTGACCAACTCCTTCCCATTCTTCTTTCCACCCATCTCTCCCAGTCCCTGGTAACCATCCCTTTACTCTCCACTTCCATAAGTTCAAACTTTTCAGATTCTACATATAAGTGATAACATGTGGTATTTCTATTTCTGTGCCTTGCTTATCTCACGTAACATAAACTCCCTTTGGGTTCATACACATTGTCACAAATGGAAAGATTTCCCTCTGTTTCAAGGTTGAATAGTATTACACTGTTCATTTATACCACATTTTCTTCATTTCTTCATGTGTTGATAAGCACTTAGGATGATTCTATATCTTGGCTGTTGTGACTAATGCTGCAATGAACATGAGACTGCAGATCTTCAACATAGTGATTTCATTCTTTGGAGATATATCTAGGAAGGAGCTTGCTGGATTATATTGTGGTTCTATTTTTAATTCATTGAGATATGTCTATACAGCTTTCCAAAGTGGCTATACTAATTTATATTCCCACCAAGAGTATACAAGGGTTTTCTTTCCTCAACATCATCACCAACATGTTGGTAATATCTCAGTGTAGTTTTAATTTGTGTTTCCCTGATTATCAGGATTAGTGACTTAAAGCATATTTTCAGATATGCTGGCTTTTTTTTTTTGTCTTCACATAGAGAACCTGATGTGAAGATAAAATCCAAGGCTGGTGTATGCAGCCACAGCCAAGAAATGGCAGCAAGCACAAGATGCTAAAGAGAAATGTAATGGATTCTCTCCTAGAGCCTCTGTAAGGAGCATAGTACTGCCAACACCTTTATTTCCATCCTGAGATACTGATGTGTGAATTTTTTATCATGTGGAACTGTGAAAAAATACATTTTATGTTGTTGCCTGCCACCAAGTTTGTGGTCACTTATTACAGCAAACACAAGAATCTATACATCCTCGTAAGTATTTTCCTGTATGTAACTCCTTGCTTATTTCGCAGAAGTACCAGGCATTGATGATCCATACATAAATAAATAGGTCCTGCATGTTTCCCTGCTCCTTTATAGAAGAGCCCAACACCTAGTTTCTAAACATATGGAATAGTACCACAGTGATCCAAGTACTAAGGAATGAGAGGAGAGTTTCTGTTTTTTTGTTTTGTCTTTGTTTTTGTTTTTGAGACAGAGTCTTGCTCTGTCATTTAGGCTGCAGTACAATAGTGTGATCTCGGCTCACTGCAACATCTGCCTCCCAGGTTCAAGCAATTCTCCAGCCTCAGCCTCCCAAGTAGCTGGGATTACAGGCATGCACCACCATGCCTGGCTAATTTTTGTATTTTTAGTAGAGATGGGGTTTCACCATCTTGGTCAGGCTGGTCTCAAACTCCTGAATTCAGATGATCCGCCTGCCTTGGCCTCCCAAAGTGATGGGATTGCAGGCATGAGCCACCATGCCTGGTCAAGTTTTTGCTTTTAAGTCAACCTTAGGGAGTTTGGGAAACACCACTAAAAGATAATCACTAATATTTGACCAGAGGAGGAAGCCATATTATATTCCAGGAGTGATAACAATCACATGCTTATGGTTCCTTGTGATTGAGAATCACTCTATTTCCCAGTGTAAATTTGGAGGACCCACATAGTATAAGTTCTGCAAGCTTCACATTTTGTAAATAAAATATCAATTAACATTTCACACTGTATTTATTGATGGAACTTATGCAAGAAAACAAATTATCAGAAGTAAGTTCTTCTGTGTTATTTTAACTGGCTCTTAGACAAACAAAAACCCCATCCACACTTATGATAACAAGTCCTACAATACACAGTTGCATTTTAGAAAGTAACAAATTTAATCTTATCTCTCTGAGTTCAAAAACCTTTAAGAGTAACCAAGTTTGTATTCTACCACTTTGTGTTAACAAGGTGAATAGACAACATTTACTTACGGTTTTGTCACATGTTGTTAATATCAGAGGTCAGTGTTATGCATATCACTCTACTGTTTCTTTTTTTATGGATTTATTAGGTACACCATAAAAGTTAGAAGATAAAAGATGTCATTTTAAATTGTGACAAAGTAGCAAATGTAAGTAGCCAGGCTTGCTTATTCTGCTTGCCTGCAGAAGTTTACAAAGCCCCTCACATAGTGACAGAGTGCAGCCCTCTGGAAGAATGCCCTGAAAATGATAAGCAGGACAGGTTTCTATGTCTGTTGCATGAATCACTGTATATTTAGAAAAGATAAGTCTAATGACCCTGACCCTTGCCTCTTCCTGTATATAAGATACAGGAATTCATGATTGTATGTCTATAATCTATAACCAGATGTGCCTTTGCACCCAAACTTTTGATGATATTTTGCTCTAGTGGCAACTTTTGTTAAAAAATTAGATAAAATTTCTGAGCACATGCAGATGCTCCACCACCTGGGTATGGTGGTGGCTCTTGGTTGAATTACTGTGTTGGAGTAGTCTAACAAAAACTTTCCAAAAGACTTTCCTGGGTTGTAATTCTCAGTAAAACTATGAATAACATTAACTTTAATTATTTGAAAGCTTGATTTCCTTCTTTTTAGTTAAAAGTTACCCTGCTATGTGATGAGAGCAAAACATTCCTTATGTTTTGCAGGAGAAAAATAGCCTAAATATTATTAGGAAATGGTAAATAATAAGCATCACTTATCATGTAATTTCAAAAGGTATTATAAAAGACTTTTATATTTTCTAGAATATTTTATATGCTAGCATTACTAGACTAGGTTTGATGGGAATGGATTTCTTGATGATTGGACAGGTATTGAACATTAACTTTTGATCTTTGTGAATACATTATGTTTTCAAATGAGTTTATTTTCCAGTTAATTTTTAACTTAAATAACATATGCATTTTTTTGATACTGCAAATTATGCACAATGGAATCTTTCCTGGGGAAACAAGTAAATGTGTACAAAGATGTAATATGCTTATAGAGTTGTTCTTAATAGAAACAGGGGAAGTAAACCTAAATATCTATAAGCAGAGATGTTAATTTTATTATATCTAAATCCATATAATTTACATAAAATTTAAACAAACATTAATGAAGAGACAGTTATACTACCCTACATGTAATCTGTAAATACATTTGCAGATTGATGTCTTTTCAAGTCAGGGATGTCACCATTTCACTTTAAAATGAGAAAAGAGATAAGTAAATAGAGTTTCAGACCAGCAGACTAACTTTGATATGAGAAAAAAGAAAAATGGAAAGCAGACAGGAGGATTAGAAGTAAGGAATCATCAAATAAATAGTTATGAAAGATACCCAGAATTAAATACGAGTTTATATATTGAGAGTGGTTTCTCTGACAAGAAATGTGGGTAGAAATGCTCCACAAAATGAGATTGTAAGCCATAACAGAGCTATTGTAATGCAGGATTCTGGATTCAATTTGGAAAACGGTTGAAGTAGTTTTAACATGCATAGGATGGATGTGCAGAGGGTGTTAATAGGATTTCGTTTCAAAAGATTACATTGAAGTCCCTATGTGAGGCCATACAAAAAAATACAGTTACATGTCTGAATAGTTAGGGCTATCTGAACAAATTTCACAGAGAACTGGGCCAAAGAACAAGCCTTGACACAGGGAAAGGAAGCACACGTGCAGACACACACACACACACACGTATGTAATGCTATCTAGCAGTGAATACAGTTTACAGTCATAATCATGTAAAAACTGAGATGTATGTATAGTCTTTTTTTTAAGGTTTTTACTGTTACTTCTTTTTCTAGCTGTTTACTTTCTTGTATAATTTTGTATTTGTAATTTTTTTTAAGATGGAATCTTACTCTATTGCCCAGGCTGGAGTGCAGTAGTACAATCTAGCAATCTTGGAAGATTCCTGAATAAGTAGTTGTGACTAATTCACCTCTTTAAAGGTTTGTTTTTACATTTCAGAAGGTAGATGGAACCTAAGACTGTGGAGGCATTCCAGGAGTTTTAAGCATCAGATGCCCCTTTTCTCCGTGGAGACAGTTCCCAGAAAGAAACCATTTAGCTTGGAGAGTATAAAGCTTTCTTTCCTTCTCAAAAGAGATTAAATGGACAGAGTGTATGTATACATAAGTCAGGTTCAAAACTTCTGGGTTCCTCATCTACAGCAGAGACCATGGCTTGTGTAGAGTGACATGAAGCTAGCTCTCATCACTTTTCCACAGAAAATGAGAGAATTGGAGTAAATGGGATCTGGAACAGTTACTGCAGCAAGTTGGTGATAGTTGATACATTCTCTTCTCCAGGAGTCTGCTTTCAGGATAATATGAATAAATGTAGATATTAAAAATGCATCGCTCATATTCTGATATGTTTCAATATACTAAATAATATACGTGCATGAACCTCAGAGTCTCAGAGCTTGGTAATGTATGTGTACATGGAGCTAAACCCAACAAAAACACAGGGAAAGGAAACACACACATACACCCACATAATGCTGTCTAGCAGTGACTACAGTTTACACAGTCATAATCATGTAAAAACTGAGATTTACATATGTCTGTTTTTTGAAAGATATTTTACTGCTATTTTTTTCCAGCTGTTTACTTTTCCGTGTAATTTTGTATTTGTAATTTTTTTGAGATGGAGTCTTGCTCTGTTACCCAGGCTGGAGTGCAGTGGCACAATCTCTGCTTACTGCAACATCCACCTCCCGGGTTCAAGCGATTCTCCTGACTCAACCACCTGAGTAGCTGGGAGTACAGGCACATGCCATCATGCCTGGAGAGTTTTTGTACTTCTAGTAGAGATGGGGTTTCACCATGTTGGCCTGGCTGGTCTTGAACTCCTAGGCTCATGTGATCCGCCATAGCCTCCCAAAGTGCTGGGATTACAGGAATGAGCCACTGCACCTGGCCTTGAAATTCTTGTATTTTCCCAAATAGACCCTTTGCTTGAAAAGTCATCTCTTTATATCTTATTTATGTTTTTAAAATTTATTTTATTTAAAAAATTGGATGTTCCTCTGTCACCTAGGCTGGAGTGTAATGGCAGGTCCATAGCTCACTGCAACTTGAAACTCCTGGGCTCAAGCAATCCTCTTGTCTTAGTCTTTCAAAGCACTGGGATTATAGGTATGAGCCACCATGCCCACCTATCTCTTTACATTTTCATTTCATGTTAATTTTCTGTTATCAAAGAACATAAAATGGCTCCACAGATGAAGTCACTTTTGATCCTTTACTCTTTGTGGCTAAGACAATGCACAGGTTTTCAATGGCAGCCTCGTCAATTAGGACCACCTACTTTATGATCCTGGTTCTTGCTGTCATCTTTGAGACTGAGAAGTTGCAAATGGAACAACAGCAACAATGGCAGCAGCAGCAGATACTTCTCCAGCTTTACAGCATTGTAAAGAGGAATTTGTTCTGTCAGGGGCTCTACATTTACTTTCTGGAAAGACCTAGATTGTGACTGCTGTTTTTGGGTTGCCATGTGAGACAACGGCTTTAGTGCCACTCCGACATACCATCATTTCGGGTTTCCCAGCTCAGCACATCATTCATAGGTTATATCGCAGATTTCTTTTTCTTTTTTTTTTTTTTGAGATGAAGTCTTGCTCTTGTTGCCCAGGCAGTAGTGCAATGGCCTGATTTTGGCTCATTGCAACATCCACTTTCCAGGTTCAAGGGATTCTCCTGCCTTAGCCTCCTGAGTACCTGGGATTACAGGTGTGTGCCCCATGCCCAGCCATTTTTTTGTATTATTATTTTTTGTATTCTTAGTAGAGACAGGGTTTCACAATATTGGTCAGGCTGGTCTTGAACTCCTGACCTCATGATCCACCCGCTTCGGTCTCCCAAAGTGCTAGGATTGTAGATGTGAGCCACCGAGCCTGGCCTGGATGCAGATTTCTTTCAGCTCTTGTCATTTCAGTTGAAGAGAGACCATGCGACATTCTAGAGATGGCTGCAGACAAACATTTAAAACCTTTGAGAGAATACAGCACATCAGGGAGAGTACTATCATGACTACTGGGGTGATAATACCAATAATTTGGAGTATGGTCTTTACCTAAGGTCCCCACAAACCAGACCTCTTGAGATTAAATAGATAGAAGGATAAGCTAGATAAAGAGTCTACTTACTTAACTAAGCAGTCTCTTCATTAATTCCCCTATCAGTGAATTTCTCCAATAGGCCAAGTGTACCAGCAGCTGGAGAGATACTTCTCTCTTCAGCCAATTCTGTGGGAACTCCATAAGATAATTTAAAGTTTGTTGTATCCTTTACAGTAGAATTTGCTATAGAGGCTATCATAAGCATACTTTTCTTTTTTTTTTTTTTTTGAGATGGAGTCTTGCTCTGTGGTCCAGGCTGGAGTGCAGTGGCCAGATCTCAGCTCACTGCAAGCTCCGCCTCCCGGGTTCACGCCGTTCTCCTGCCTCAGCCTCCTGAGTAGCTGAGACTACAGGCGCCTGCCACCTCACCCGGCTTGTTTTTTGTATTTTTTAGTAGAGACGTGTTCACCAGGATGGTCTCGATCTCCTGACCTCGTGATCCACCCGTTTCGGCCTCCCAAAGTGCTGGGATTACAGGCTTGAGCCACCGCGCCTGGCCCCATGAGCATACATTTCTAATCATTGCTCCTTTTATTTTAAACCATGGAAGGAAAATCTAACAAACGATGCCCTTCTAGAAGAGTGAAGACCTCCTGGTAATGTTCTCTTTAACCCATGATGTGCGTTAAGAGGATTGGTCCGATATTTTGTTTCTGACTGATGTACCATTAAAGTTTCTTACTGACATTGGACATATCTACCAAAATATAAAGTTATCCATGTATAAGGCTGGCTGTAAACACATTTTCAAATAAAAGTATACCCCATAAGTGCACATAAGAGACCTCCTTTCCATTTCTATTGTTCACAGAGGCATAAGCAAGAGAAGATATTCAAAGGTAAGTTTCATGATAGTAGAAGTCTTAACCTGTGAACTTCAGAAAAGTTGCTTACATCAAGGACACCATGCTCTTCTGGGAGAAATCTCCCTGGTTAGTTTTACCTTAAGGATTCCAATGGATGTACAGTTCCAAGAGTATGGAGCGACCCTTCTCAGCCATGAGATGATAACTTAAAGTTCAAGGTCCTTAAGTTTTGCTGTAGTGCGGATGGCAAGGTCAGTTTTTCTTTGATGTTCTCAGAAGATCCAAACCGTAAAAAAGCTTTTGCAGCAAGGCTGCTGTGGCCAGACTGCCTCTCTAGATTCCTCCTCTCTAGGCAGGGCGTCTCTGAAAAAAAGGCAGCAGCCCCAGTCATGGGCTTATAGACAAAACCCCCATCACCCTGGGACAGAACACCTGGGGGAAGGGGCAGTTTCAGCAGACTTAAACGTCCCTGCCTATCCGCTCTGAAGAGAGCAGTGGATCTCCTAGTGCAGTGTTTGAGCTCTGCTGAGGGTCAGACTCCCTCCTAAAGTGGTTTCCTGACCCCTGTGTATCCTGACTAGGAGACATCTCCCAGTAGGGACACCTACTGACAGGAGAGACACCTCATACAGGAGAGTTCTGGTTGGCATCTGGTGGGTGTCGCCCTGGAATGAAGCTTCCAGAGGAAAGAACAGGCAGCAATCATTGCTGTTCTGCAGCCTCTGCTGGTGACACCCAGGCAAACAGGGTCTGGAGTGGACCTCCAGCAAACTCCAGCAGGCCTGCAGCAGAGAGGTTGACTGTTAGAAGGAAAACTAACAAACAGAAAGGAATAGCATGTCCATTCAGAGACCCCATCAGAAGGTCATCAACATCAACAATCAAAGGTGGATAAATCCATAAAGATGCGGAGAAACCAGCACAAAAAGGCTGAAAATTCCAAAAAGCAGAATGCTGCTGCTCCTCTAAATGATCACAAGTCCTCGTCCCCAAGGGAAGAAAAATGGGTGGAGAATGAGTTTGATGAATTGACAGAAGTAGGCTTCAGAAGGCAGGTAATAACAAATGGCTGAGAAGGGTCCCTCCACACTCTTGGAACTGTACATCCATTGGAACCCTTAAGGTAAAACTAACCAGGGAGATTTCTCCCAGAAACAAAGGTTAGAGGAATTGCTAACTAGATAACCAGTTTAGAGAAGAACATAAATAACCTGATGGAGCTGAAAAACACAGCACAAGAACTTTGGGAAGCATACACAAGTATCACTAGCTGAATCAGTCAAGTGGAAGAAAGGATATCAGACATTGAAGATCGCCTTAATAAAATAAAGAGAAAAGACAAGATTAGAGAAAAAAGAATGAAAAGAAATGAATAAAGCCTCCAAGAAATACGGGACTATGTGAAAAGACCAAATCTAAATTTGATTGGTGTACCTGAAAGTGATGGGGGAGAATGGAACCAAGTTTTATAACACTCTTCAGGATTTTATCCAGGAGAACTTCCCCAACCTAGCAACGCAGGTCAACATTCAAATTCAGGAAATACAGGGAACACCACAAAGATGTTTCTTGAGAAGAACAACCCCAGGACACGTAATTGTTAGATTCACCAAGGTTGAAGTGAAGGAAAACATGTTAAGGACAGCCAGAGAGAAATGTCGGGTTACCCACAAAGGGAAGCCTATAAGACTAACAGCAGATCTCTCTGCAGAAACCCTACAAGCCAGAAGAGAGTGGGAGCCAATATTCAACATTCTTTAAAAAAAAAAGAATTTTCAACCCAGAATTTCATATCCAGCCAAAGTAAGCTTCATAGGTGTAGGAGAAATAATCCTTTACAGACAAACAAATGCTGAGAGATTTTGTCACCACTAGAACTGCCTTACAAGAGCTCCTGAAAGAAGCACTAAACATGGAAAGGAACAACCAGTACCAGCCCCTGCAAAACATACCAATTGTAAACACCATTGACACTATGAAGAAACCGCATCAACTAATAGATAAAGTAACCAGCTAGCATCATAACGCAAGGATCAAATTTACACATAACAATATTAATCTTACATGTAAATGGGCTAAATGTCCCAATTAAAAGATACAGACTTGCAAATTGGATAAAGACTCAAGACCCATCGGTGTGCTGTATACAAGAGACACGTGTCACATGCAAAGACACACATAGGCTCAAAACAAAGGGATGGAGGAATATACACCAAGCAAATGGAAAGCAAAAAAAAGCAGGGTTTACAATCCTAGTCTGTGACAAAACAGACTTTAAACCAACAAAGATCAAAAGAGACAAAGAAGGCCATTACATAATGGGAAAGGGATCAATGCACTCTAGTCACTTCCACTCAACATTGTGCTAGGGGTTCTAGTTAGGGGAATGGGGAAGGAAAAAGAAATAAAAGTCATATATATTGGAAAGAAAGAAGTAGACCTATCTCTATTTGCAGATGACATAATCTACATAGGAAGTCCTCAAGAATCCCTTAAAAAAACAAAACAAAACAAAACTACTAACAAACTAATTAAGCAAGTTTGTGTTATATAAGACAAATGTAAAGAAATCTGTTGTATTTCTATACATTAGCAATGAACATCCAAAAAGTGACATTAAGAAAACAATGCTATTTGCAATAGAATAAAATACTTCGGAAAATTTTAACAAAAAAAAGTAAAAATTATACACTGAAAACTCTAAATAATTGTTTTAAAAAAGTTAAAAAAATCTAGATAATTAAAAGACATCCCATGTTCACGGATAATATTAATATTGTTAAGTCTTTAAGATGCCAATGCCCCACAAATTGTTATGCAGATTCAACACAATCTCTATCAAAATTCTTGCTGCCTTTTTTTTTTTTTGGTAGAAATCGACAGGCTGAACTTAAAATTCAAAAATGCACAGTACTCAGAATGGCCTAAACAATTTTGAAAAAGAACAAAGTTGGAGGGCTCACACTTCCCAATTTCAAAACTTACTACAGAGTCATTAATATAGTGCAATACTGGCTTATAGATGCATATGTATATTGATAAGATAAAATTGCAAAGCCAGGAAAAAAAAAAACTTTCTTTACCTGGTGAAAACATCCTGTACCATAATAATTTACTGTTATAACATCAACCTTCTTGTGTGCTAAAGACTTTTATACAACCAGAAAACATGCATTGAAAATTACAACTGAAATCCCTAAAAAATGTTTAAATGGCCCACCAGCTGACCAAGTATACATAACATTTTGTTTTCCCAGGAATATGGGACCAAACATTGGAAATAAGCTATTTTAGTAATTTGTTAAGTTACCACACAAATGTATTCAATTTGGATTATTTTATCTTTTCCATGATGAGACATGGAATGCAGAAATTTTAATAATAAGGCTTTAAAGGTTCAGGAAGGACAAGGTGGCCATCCTGCTGGTTCTCCACGAGTCCATATGCCTAATTAACATTAGAGCCTCTTAAATACCAGTTGATTTTCCAAATTAGGTGCATAGCACTGATAACTAATGGGTTTATCATTAGCACTGAAAATTAATGGGTTATCATAGGTAATGTGACTGAGACTGTGGAGTTTATTCAAATTGTGTATTTAAACAATTTCAGTATCAGCTGGTTTAACATGAAAATCTGACAAAGTATTTTCTTGGTATTTAATTTTTTGTTCTACTTGAGTTAGTAGGTTTATATAACAAAATTTGGTTATTCTGTGATTTCAAATTGTAGCAGGACAGGCCACAGACAAAACCTCTCAGACATTAAGCTGTAGAAGGAAGGGCTTTATTCAGCTGGGAGCATCAGCAAGCTACTGTCTCAAAATCCCAGCTCCCCAAGTGCACAATTTCTCTCCCTTTTAAGGGCTTACAACGCTAAAGATTTCATATGAAAGGGACATGATTGATTGAGCTATCTAGGGGATACATGACAGGGGTTTCATGCACTGATAGAAACAGAACAGGGCAGCGAGTTTCACAATGTTCTTCTATACAATGTCTGGAATCTATGAATAACATTGGTTTCTACATTATGAGTTGATTTTTAACTATTGCGTTTAGGCCAGGCAGACCCAGGCCTGGTTTTGGGCCTGGTGCCAGGCGGCCTGTCTTTGGTTTTACTTCCTTATTTTTTCTTAAAACAGGTACCAAGTATAAAACAATATAAACCAATGTTAGAGGGTCTTTTTCTTTCCTCAAAATAACTTAACATAAGGCTGGGTGCAGTGGCTAATGCCTGTAATCGCACCACTTTGGGAGACTGAGGTGGGCATATCACCTAAGGTCAGAAGTTTGAGAGCAGCCTGGCCAACATGATGAAACCCCGTATCTACTAAAAACACAAAAATTAAATGGGCATGGTGGCAGGCACCTTTAATCCAAGCTATTAGGGAGGCTGAAGCAGGAGAATTGCTTGAACCCAGGAAGTAGAGGTTGCAGTGAGCCAAGGTTGTGCCACTGCACTCCAGCCTAGGCAACAGAGCGAGACTCAAAAAACAAAAAAATATATATATATATTTAAAAAAACCCAGAATAACCATAATTATAATGGATAGCATATATTTAGACATTAGAATTTTAGAAATTCCATACAATTTTGAAATGTATATTAGTATTATTCACCAAAATATAAAATAAAGATTGAACATCATTTTGACAATCCCAAGTACCTAAGCATGTCACATAATCCTGTTAACCTGTTTTCTGGATGTTTTCAGGGGCCCTCTGATCCTTCCAAAAAGTCAGGCATTAGGAAAGACGATTTTGAAACTGCAGTTTGATTTTGGAATTCCAGATTACCATAAATTATTTTGCCAAAATGATGACTCAGAAATGTTAAAGAAGCAAAAACATTTTATTTAAAAAAATTCTACTGTTCTTACACACCTTGCATATAAAACTGTTTTTATAGTCTTAATTGCATGTTACAATGTTGATTCTTAACAATTTAACTTTAATATAAAACTTGGTAAATTATGTTAATTATGTGCTAGGTGTTGATAAGGTCTTATTGTTTCCAGCATAGCTAGGGATGTGGCCAACTCCACATGTCCCCAGGACTTACCTAGCTGGAAAGCAGGCAAGTTAAACAATTCTCAAAAGCCAAAGAAGCAGCTTATAACCTTAAAGCATTTAGCACATCTAATATTTGGACATAATTTAGACCACATGTTTACATTCTGAAGACATTTGTGTTTTACCAATAATTTTTAAAACTGTTTATAAGATTACTAAAGTTATGTGAACTAAAAGGCATTACGCTTTTTACTTACTTAAAACAAAACATTTGATTTAAGCTCATTAAACCAATTAATTAAAGCTCTTTGTAGTAATTAAAACATTACAGAGGAGATAAACAGTGACTTTGGTTTGCACAAAGAGGAAGAGGCCAGAGATTGATTGGTAAGAAATTCTTAACTTCAAATTCTATTTACAAAAGTACATTCAACATGATTAAAGTATCAAGAAGCCTAAAATCCAAAAAATTAGTTTAAGGTTAAAGGGCTAGTGTGCTCCATTAATTCTTGTAAGCCTGACCAAGACAGCTTAGGAATTCCAGATAAATGGAACAAAGGGTGACTTGATAGAAATGCAACAGAAAATAACTATTCAAAGAACAAAATAAGAGCCTTCCACAGAAAACTAAAATAAAACCATGTTTTTTTAATATATATATGTATATATATAAATGCATACTACATATATATATGCATACGTAAGCAAAATCCAGAGGAAACAGCAAACAAATGAAAACTAGAAGCAAAATCAAACAGAAAATCAACCCTAAGTTTTTCATATTTAATCTTCCCTGGAGGCTACAGTGTTACCCAAACCCCCTCAAAAAACCATGCATAATATTTTATAGCTGATACACAACTAAATGTCCTCAAGTTTATTAATATCATCATTCATCCTGCGCAATTCAGAAATTCACTTTAGACACATTTGGAAGAGTTAAAGAAAGAGGAAAGAAACATGAAATGCAGTTTAACAGTCAAAGACAGTGTTTTTTTAGAATAAACCTGAGAGGGGCTTCTGGCTGATTTCGGTCAGGAGGACTTTATCTTACAGACTATAAAAGTATATATTGGTCTTAGGGTAAGGGGGTTTATTACAAGTTTGGAATGTTTCTGTATGGGGGAGAAGTTTATGGCAGGTTTGGAATGTCTCTGGGAGCAGGGGAGGTTATCTTGGGGCTGACATCTTTCCGGCAGTAGGGTGTTATCTCTGGGCTAGCATATCTCTGGATTGGGAGAAGTTTGGAATGTTTCTTGTTGGAGATGTTATTTGTGGTTGATGGTCATGCTGACCTTTGCTGTTAGGCTGATGTTCTTTTGATTTAGGCAGTTTTTGATTAAGGTGAATTTTAAAATGAGGTGCTTGTTCATGATGGCGATACTTCTGTTCTGTCAACATGACCAATAAGGACTCCAGTACTGGCACTATCCACATAAAATAGTAAACATAGTATGAAGCAATGCAAGCATGTTTGTTGAAACTTGGCTCCACACTAAATCCAGCCTCAGGCTTAACTATATGTGAAAAAAAAAAAGAACCGTCAAACTGCCAATGCATTTTTTACAATACTTTTTACTTTACTTTAATCAAGACTAACAGCTTTAACTATGAAAATGTTAATTAGACAAATGTGTCCAATTCTTTATCAGGTTTTAAAGAATATTTTATTATATAATTTTTCCACCTTTTTCTCCCCTACTGAATGGTTCATTACCAATTGTTTCACGAATAACCTTTTCAAATCTGTAATTTGAACTACCTTTTGGATAACTATTGAATTAGACAAATTTTTTTTTTGTCTCTTTGGAGTCTGGGGAGGTACTAATAACATAATTCTAATAACATAACTTTTCCTGGCACATTTTGTATATAGAATTACATGTTAACTAGAATTCTTACCCTAAAACTTAATGAAACCCTAAAATGCTAAAACTTAATGAAACCCTAAAATGTAAGAAATTCTGAACTATCAGATATGGGCGTTTAGAAATAAGAACAATTCCACAATTTTAGAACATATTTCCCCACATTACAACCCTTTCTTAATTGGAAATGACCCAGATATGAGATGAGCATCAAAAATAACTTTTAAGATATTAATTTACACAAAAAGTTTACCTAAAACATTTATTCCATTCATTGTACTCAGTTATTACAGTTTATTATTATTATTATTATCATCATCATCATTTTCTTGAGACAGAGTCTCACTCTGTCACCCAGGCTGCAGTTCAGTGGTGTGATCTTGGCTTACTACAACTTCAGCCTCCCAGGTTCAAGTGATTCACCTTCCTCAGCTACCCAAGTAGCTGGGATTACAGGTGTCTGCCACCTTGCCTGGCTAATTTTTGGTATTTTTAGTAGAGATGGGATTTCACCTTATTAGCCAGGATGATCTCGATCTCCTGACCTCGTGATCTGCCTGCTTTGGCCTCCCAAATGTTACACTTTCATCAGCAGAGACTTGAGACATGAATTAACACATGTAAAATGAAATTGGTTCCATGTGGAAAGGCAGGACAACTCAAAATGGGGAGAGGGGTTGGGAACTTCCAGGTCACAGGCAGGTGGGAAACAAATGGTTGCATTTTTTTGAGTTTCTGAGTAGACCTTCTGAGGGAGGCAATCAGATATGTATTTATCTTAGTGAGCAGAGGGGTGAGTTTGAATAGAATGGAAGGCAGGTTTGCCCTAAGCATTCCTAGCTTGAATTTTCTTTTCAACTTAGTGATTTTGGGGAGCCCAAAATATTTTCCTTTTGTAAGTTATTCTCCTTCATCAACAGAAAGCATGCAAACCAAAGACCATTTTGTTCTGGCTGAGTTTATAGTTTTATAACCTTCTATGCCAAACACTGACATGTCAAAATATCCAGCAAAGACAAACATAAAATTCAGACAAAATGTATGCTGACAATTCAGAAAGCATTTCTATTTTTATTCTACCAATAATTTGAAAACCAGCTTGTTCAGTAAAGTTATACTTGAGTCACATGAACTTGAAAATTGCTTATACTTATTTACTTAATTTATGAGCACTCTTTTTACTTATAAACCAGTTTGGCAGACACACCATATAATAATAAGTGTATATACTGATTAACACATTAGGCCTGTATACACACACATAAACAAAGATCCAATAGCTTAGAACATTAGCCATGAGACAGTGACATAAGCTTGCTGATTTTACTCTGTTTGCCCTAACAGATAATTCGGTGAAGTCTGTGAACCAAAATTTCTGGTAAAGGAGTCTCCATGGCAGATTTTTAAAGGCCAAACCTCCTCAGACTCCAAAGAATACTGGGGCCAAACAACACCAAATGAGAGTGTCACACATTAACCAGGCACCTCGCTTAAGACAGCAGTACAAAAGCCTGGATACATGCAATGTCATCCCACTTTCCCATTCAACTGTGAACTCCAGGTTCCAAACAATATTGGGGACAAGCAGTATCGCAACTCAGAAAATTTTAAGGAAGGCTTAGTACTAGACCTCTCTAGTACTCTGCCAAGAGTCTCTCCTTTGGAGATGTTGAGGTCTGAAGAATTCCCCTGCCTGTGCATCCCCCAGGGGGTTCCAATCTTAAGAGACAGACGTCTCTGACCTTAGGAGTATACCAGTGCCAGTTGCATGTTTTCCCTTTAGAGCGAGGGAGGAAGAGTTTTTATTTCTACAACCGGTTATAAGGAGAAGGCCTGGAAATTATTGCCAGGCCAACTCAAAATTACAAAGTTTTCCAGAGCTTTGATAGCTTCTAAGCTCTATATCTACATGTAAGTGTGCAGTCATCTAAAGACACACGTCATTACTTCTTTTAATCTATAAGCAAGATCTGAGTCCTGAAGACCTTCCTCAGGAGTCTCAGCAAGTTTACTTAATCTCAGTGGGTATAGGTGCTGGGGTGATTACACTTGTTTCCTGCTAAATCATAAAGGTTTGGGAAGATCCTTCAGACGCCCTAATAAACTTGTTTGTGGAGGCCTGAGGAGTTTCTTCAGACTCCCATTAAAACCTGTTTAATTATGCTTTTAAGGTTCAGGAAAGGCCTGGGAAAAACTCTTGGTGGACTTTTGTTGCATTCCAGCCTTTGTATAAGGACATTAGTTTTTTCAGCTTTTAATATTTAACTTAACCCCTCAGTCAGTGCTGAAAGTGTGGTTATAGAGGCCTGCATTCATGAGACCTGGCCTGCCACATTACCACAACCCTTAGCCTGTTTGGCTAAGGCTCTTTCAACACACTGAGGCCACGTGAAAAGTGAAAACGCATGCCTGGCACAGAATAAGTGCTCAGTAAACACATCAATTTGTTACTGTTTGGAAGGAAGCTTTATCATACAATATCTGATTTAAGGTAAAAGCGTTTATTGCCAAGTTGCTACATTTTCTTATACCTTGATCATTTTGAAATTATGCATATGGCATTATTCAACTAAGAGAGTGTGAAAGGAAAAATAAATGTTGGAACCCCCAAATCACTAGGCCAAAGGGAAACGTCAAGCTGGGAACTGTGGCAGGCAAACCTGAGATGAGAATAAGACAGTTACAAAGCTAAAAAACGGCTACATAGGGCTGGGTGCAGTGGCTCGCGCCTGTAATCCCAGCACTTTGGGAGGCTGAGATGGGTGGATCACGAGGTGGGGAGATTGAGACTATCCTGGCTAACATGATAAAACCCCGTCTCTACTAAAAATACCAAAAAAAAAAAAAAAAAAATTAGCCGGGCATAGTGGCGGGTGCCTGTAGTCCCAGCTATTTGGGAAGCTGAGGAAGGAGAGTGGCGTGAACCCGGGAGGCGGATCTTGCAGTGAGCCAAGATCGCACCACTGCACTCCAGCCTGGGTGACAGAGCAAGACAGACTGTCTCAAAAAAAAAAAAAAAAAAAAAAGAAGCTACATAGATTCCTCACAATTGTGCCAAAAGAGAAATTCATTGTGGACCTCAAAGTCTTTTTTTCTGAGACGGAGCCTTGCTCTGTCACCCAGGCTGGAGTGCAGTGTTGTGATCTTGGCTCACTGCAACCTCTACCTCCCACGTTCAAGCAATCATCCTGCCTCAGCCTCCTGAGTAGCTGTGACTACAGGCGTGTGCCACCATGCCTGGCTACTTTTTTGTATTTTCAGTAGAGACAGGGTTTCACCGTGTTAGCCAGGATTGTCTCGATCTCCTGACCTCATGATCTGCCAGTCTCTATTATGAGCTTTCATTTTTGTCACTACATGAAGGCCTTGACTGCTAGCATCCTTATAATTTGATAAGGCCATGATTTCCCACGCTTCCCATTCCATGAACTTTAATGATAGGAACTGGAGGCTGGGTTGGGTTTTTGTCCTTAGCCGGTTCAGTAGGATAACGGGAGAATAAGAAAAGAAGGTTTACGCCTTCTGAAACATGCGCAAGTCTGCTTTGAGCTGCATCACATATAGGAATCAGAGACCACACCTGGAACAAATTTTAAAAAAAAGTCATTCCCCCTTCTGGGCAGTACAATTATTCCCATTCACTCCTTGGCATTCAGGTAACACCACGGAGTGATCTTAGCCAATTGCCCTCAATTTCCAAGGAGCTACTAGGAAACAGCCACTGAAAGACTGAAAAAAGAAAAGGAAAAAAAAAATCTGAAAAAGACCCAGATACCTTAAACAAACTGAGCAGTGGTGATTTGGTGCCTCCACAGGGAAACCCCTAGTTTCACTGCCCACAGCCAGAAACCTGCAGTTGACTCTGTGTTTAGGCGCTGTCCACCAAGGGTCTCATATTGGAAAGGGTAGAGGTTCTGAGGTCTAGTACTAAGCCCTTCCTAGAATTTTCCCAGAGTGCTGGGATTACAGGCATGAGCCACCATGCCCAGCCACGCACCTCAAGATCTTTACTCCAAAGCAGTTCTGTTTAATTTCACCCTGGCAATGTACATTGATAGCTCATCTTCATAGATGTAGGACAGAAAGTCCTCCATCTTCACATCTGCAACAAATGCATATCTCATTGCTTCCTCTGCTACACTGTTTATGTAAAAATGCAGACTCAGTGAGCCAGACTATGATAGTAACTGAGTATTCCTCTACCCCTCCTGTTTTTTTTTTTTTTTTTTTTTTTTTTTTTTTTTTTTTTGAGATAGAGTTTTCCAAGTGCTTCTCCTGCCTCAGCCTCCTGAGTAGCTGGGATTACAGGCATATGCCACCATGCCGGGCTAATTTTTGCATTTTTAGTAGAAAAAGGGTTTCTCCATGTTGGTCAGGCTGGTCTTGAACTCCTAACCTCAGGTGATCCATCTGCCTTGGCTTCCCAAAGTGCTGGGATTACAGGTGTGAGCCACCTACCCGGCGTCTACCCTTTCTCTTACACTTAAATTGTGTATTTAGTGAAAGACTGATCAGAGACCCAAAAGAATGCAACCATTCATCTCTTATGACATCAAACTCTACCTCCCCACTGCCTCAACCCCCCGCCAACCCACCCCAAACTCCTGCACAATATACATCTTGCATACATTCACTGAAGTCTCTTGTCTTCCTAAAATGTATGAAATCAACCTGTGCACCGGCCACCTTAGGCACATTTTTTCAGGACCTGGTGGGGCATCCTTAACCTTGCAAAATAAGCTTTCTAAATTGAGACCTGTGTCAGGTACTTTGAGTTCACCAGAGACACAAAGCAAACTGGGTTAATATATTTAACTTACTCCTACTAAGTGTTCAAAGCCTTCTCATTCTCAAAAGCTCCGAGGAGCAGCAGACAGTCAGGAACCCTCTCTGTTTAACAGAAGTGTAAACAAATTCTCACAGTAGAGTTTGGTGTAAGCCTGGATAGAGAGGATTTCATACAAATATCTATGAAAACTCAACGTCATCTGAGACACGTCATCTATCCCCATGCCCACATATGTATTTGACTAAGAATCTTCTGAAAATGATCCAGTCAGAAAAGTCTGTTTTAGTCAGAAAGCAGTATTCTGCGCTATTCTATCTGGATGAGTGAATGCATTATTCGGGAGAACAACAACAATGGAAAAGAATAGAAAAGTGAGTGTGGAGCTGTCTGCTACCAAGAGTGGGAGGAACCAGCCCAATTAAGTGTAAGGGCTCTCCTTGGGCTGTCCAGAACAAGAACTGAAATCAGCAAGGAGACCTGAGAAATGGCAAAAGGAATCTAGGAATTTTGGAATAGAAGACGTGAATCCTGTTACAGCACAAATAGTGTGGAGTGCAAATCTATTCCAGCCTACTCTCAGGACAGCTGGCACATACACTACCTGAAGCCTTGAGTCAAGGAATTGAATGCAAAAACAAAGAAAACAAAACAAAAAAACACTTCAGGTACTGTTATGTGCTTACAAATTGGTAAAGATGATGGATCTTATGTTGTGTTCTTGCAACAGTTAAAGGAAAAGTAAAGCCAGGAAGTGATGACAGTCCCAGCACTGTGGCCCACAGTGAGGCTGAGGTGGGAGAATTCCCTCGAGCTCCGGGAAGTCGAGGCTGCAGGGAAGCTGGGTGACAGAGCGAGACCCTGCCTCATTCAAAAAGACAAGAAAAGAAAGAAAGAAAAGAAAAGGAAAAAGAAAAGAAACACTCAGAAAGGAACACAAGAAACTTTTGGAGGTGATGGAGATGTTCATTACCTCGATTGTGATGGTGATATCGTGGGTTTTACGCCTACGTCCAAACTTGTCAAATTGTACACATTGAGGAAATGCAGCTTCATTTGGCTGTCTTTAAATTTTATTTATTTATTTATTATTATTATTATTATTGAGACGGAGTCTCACTCTGTCACCCAGGTTGGAGTGCAGTGGTGCGATCTCGGCTCATGGCAAGCTCCGCCTCCCGGGTTCACGCCATTCTCCTGCCTCAGCCTCCCGAGTAGCTAGGACTACAGGCGCCCGCCACCACGCCCGGCTAATTTTCTTGTGTTTTTAGTGTTAGCCAGGATGGTCTTAATCTCCTGACTTCATGATCTGCCCGCCTCTGCCTCCCAAAGTGCTGGGATTACAGGCGTGAGCCATAGCTTCCGGCGTAGCAGGTTGTGTTTTGTGTATCAATTCTGTCAGGCGGACGAGCGTGAAAAATTCCACCTCAATAAAGCTGTGACTACACACACGCGTGCGCACTGCAACTTACATAGCTGACTGTGAATTGTTTTGGAGGTTTTACGACATGCACAGAGCTGTGCAGCCATCATGACGAGCTAATCCAAAGCAAGGTATTAAACTTAAAATTCACATGCCATAAAATCTATCCTTTCAATGTTTACAATACAGATGATTTTAGTACATTCCCAAACCTGTGAAACTGGCCCCAATCCAGAACAACGAATGATCTGTCTCTGACCCAAATCATGATTTTGCAGTCACAGCATGTCACAGTCACAAGGACTCATATACGTTATTTCTTACCACTGGCATTTTTTTAAGGCTCCTAAATCGTGCTCTTTCAGGGCTTTTGCTAAATATTTTGAAGGTCGGTGACAGATAAGTTAAAGAGTGCAAACTGCGTCCTCCCAACTCAGCCGACCTGACGCACGGGAGGCACAACAAAAAGTCCTGCGGCATAACTGACACCTGTAAATCAGTATCAGAAACTTAAAATACTAAGAAATTCAGTTCCAGGCTGTGAACTCTACAGCGGAAGAATAAGAAACCGGAACTGAACTTCTCACTCATCTGACTTCCTGCGGGTTACGACCACAGAGTTTCGTTGCACCGGAAAAGAAGAGGTTCTCTTCCGTCGCAGGCTTTCGCCATGGTGAGACTGATACGCCCCAACTCCGAATATATCTGCCTCCATCCTTTGAAAAAGGGCCGTTCCATCTTGGCAGTGTTTCGCTTTTTGGTCGCCCCTACTTGGTGGGTGGGAATGGTGCTGGTGCTGCTTCAGGAAACCCAATTTGGAGAGCGGAGGTCTCAGAAGTGTGCGTCTAGTTGTCCTCGGCCTGGGGGCCGGCACAAGAGTCCCTCCCTGACGCAGCCCGGCAGTGGCTTTTTACCCATATTAGCTTATTTCCACACATTGAAGCAGCCTCAGATTCGCTTGGAGGGCACTGTGGATGTTTTCGACGTGTGATAGGGAGACGCGCGGTTTTTAAAGGTCTGTACTTTACGCGGTCTCTGTTCCGGGGTCTGGCAGGAAGTAATATTGGCTCAAAACGGGGCGTGAGTATGGGCTGGGCGATCTTTTCTCCTTGGATGAGGTATTACCCGTTAGCGGTTCCTGCAGCTGAAGATGAGGACGTTTTACTGTCAGCGGAGACGAATTTCTCTGAGTTTGGTGTCCATTTCAGGCCCGGGGCCCCAAGAAGCACTTGAAGCGTGTTGCAGCGCCGAAGCATTGGATGCTTGACAAACTAACGGGTGTATATGTGAGTATAACTTCATTTTTTTTCTTTTTTTTTTACTTGAGTACATGCTAAATACCTGTGGCTTGGTATTTCTTGGGAGCGGGGTTTGCTTATTTGTTATGTGGGATTTTCGTTGATAAAGACTTCTTGCACCCGGAACTTGTCCTTGCACTTTTCTGTGCAACAAAGGGCCAGAATATCACGTCCTGGTGGTCTCCTTTGCTGTTTTGAGCTCCCCACTTTAGAGGGCACTTGCTGAGCCCAGAGCCGGGTGGGTTAATGAATGTATCCAATTTCACGTAAGAAAGGAGTTCAGTGACAGTCCACTGAGTCCCCATTAATAAACGTTTAATTTAAAGTTACCCGTGGTTTTAGAGAGTGGAGTAACTGCTTTTTACGTTGAGTCCGAGTTACTGGTTTAGCAGTAAAGGCTACAGGAGCCCCCGAAACAAGGGCAAGAAATTGCGTGAGAAACGCTGGATGCTCTTGAAGTGAACGTGAAGACCTGACAGGATGAGGGCAGTATACTCAGATGCACGGGAGGCAAGCATCTCACAAGGAGACTAGGAAATTTCCACATTGGTGGTGTGGTGACATTGGGAGAGAGTAGTTGAAGCCATAAAGTCTTGGTCTTCTGAGACTGAGAGGAGTCAGTGTGAAGAAGACAGAACCGAGGTGCCTAAGATGCCAAGGGTTTTTTTGATTGGGAATAAACGTGGGGCATCCTTAAGAGACTGTATCTTCCCCTGAGGGTCTACAGCCACATAGGAGGCACTTGGTAACTAGCTTGATTTGGCCTCTTCTTCGTACAGTTTGAACTCTGAACACAGTAGTAGAAGCTTGTCTTCTTTGTCCTGATATTTTCGGAGACAGCCTAGGCCATGTGTTGGCTGGGGACCTGGATTTGCAACCTGTCCTTGTCAGTTTCTGCTTCCAAGTGCTGCCTCTGCTACTGTGCACTGCTATCTGACCTCCCTGGATGGGCCATTGTTTTCTCTATTGTTACGTGGATGAGCAAGGCACTTTAAGAAGACTTGCTGGGAACTTAGTCCCTTAGTCTTGTGGGCTCCTCTCCTTTTCCCCTTGGCATTGATGAACGTGTGTGGTTAATGATTGCTAGTCCCTTTTAAGAGGGACAAAACTAAAGAGGGATCTGTAGAAGCAGCTTGAAGAACAGTCTCCATTAGAAGGGAGTCCTGTGTGATCCAAGCTTAAAAGATAATTGGGGAGTGATGTTCAAGACAGACCTTGAGGCTTTTGTAGGTACTGGCAGTAGATATCCAAAGGACAGTATAACACTGAAATTGCAAGAGTATAGGTTACAGGATTTGTTGCAGTATGATTTTGATGACACTTAAGCCAGCAAGCAGCCAAGAAAGGAAAAATGCACATTGGGTGTTATGGGGTAGTCCAGCAACATCGGCAGGACTTGTGTGGTGGAACTTTGAAGCCTGGAATGGTGAGAGAGTAGTAGAATATGTCTTTTTAGGGTTTTGGGTAAAGTGTAAGCTACACTCGAGATACGTGGGGTGTAGTGTTGTGTTCAAGGGGGGTTTGAGGAGGCAGTACCAGTGGCAGTGGTGCTTGGGGCAGGGCAAAATAGGGAGATTGTTGTGAGGCTGGATTTGGGGAAGGAAGGGTCATGAAATGGAATTTCCATGATTGGAGACATGACCTTCCTAACAAGACAGACCTCTCTAAATTGATGAAATAATTGCCCTCTTGTATTCCTCTTCCCCGCAACAAGTTAAGTTCAGCTGAACTTATGCAGAGCTAAGATCTGATTCCATAAGGACCTGGTTATATAGATCAGGTTACCTGCCCTTGTTTTCTACAGGCACCTCGTCCATCGACTGGTCCCCACAAGCTGAGGGAATGTCTTCCCCTGATCATCTTCCTCAGGAATAGACTCAAGTATGCATTGACTGGAGATGAGGTAAAGAAGATATGTATGCAACGCTTCATCAAAATTGATGGCAAGGTTCGAGTGGATGTCACATACCCTGCTGGATTCATGGGTAAGGAAAGAGCTCTTTGTTTTGAAGAAGGAATGGGTTGAGAGAAAGACAAAGGTGTAGGGCTTTCATGTTGCCAGTGATAAAACCGGACACTGAACTTTTGATTTGTACAGAAGTTACTGCTGGTCCTTTCAGAAGGAGAATGAGGGATAGGGAGAGGAGTGGCAAGGCTGAAGTGAAAAACAGGAAAGGGGTTGGCCACTGTAAATGGGATGAGACAAGCAGTGGCTGCTAGCTGGTGGGTTATCAAAGTTAGGCTCCTACCCTCGCGTCAGAGACTGGGAGACAGAGCAGCTGTCCTTAGGTGTTGGCTGGAACAAACAGTAAATTCTTGTGGCAGCCTTGAGTTTTCTCAGGTAGGCACTTTGAGGGGGATTGGGCTCCTCTTGAGCTTTTAGAAGCCATGTTAGTGTTGAGGTCTTCATAGGCCGAGGTTGAAGCTTAGCCAAGAAGAGGGCTCAGAGGAATCTGGCTAATGATTGGTCGAGGAGAGAATCTTTGTCAGTCAACAGAGTTTTGGCTCTGTCTTCCCACTTTGTTGATGACTTAACTATTCTGCATCTCCAAGGATAGATTTGCAGCTTGGTTTAGGGGGGAGAGTGGAGGAGGGGCAGAAGGGTCACACACCTCTGGGGAAAAAGTGTACTGAGAGGGGAGGTAGGGAAAGGCGCTAAGGAATTCTGACCTAGTGTTTTGTTCATCCTTTTAATGGTGAAAGGCTCAATTTAGCCTAGTATTGTTCCAAAAGCAGAGGGATGATTAGTTTATCAGATGTGGATGCTACAAAGTGGGTGGGGTTCCAGGCCAGACTTTCCCAGGATGCAGCCACTGAATTAGAAAAGACAGACCTTCCTTTTACTTTCCTTCCTTCTTTTTTTTTGCTTGCTTGCTTCCTCTAAACCCCAAATCCCGAGTGAGGCAGGACTCCTGATAAGTCATAGAGGGAGTAAAGGGAGCCAGGCCATTGACGGCTGACCCTTGAGTCTTGCTTGCTTAAGTGTGAGTTCTGCTTGTTCATTTGGTTTCCTGGTATGTGTGGGTGTGCTCATGTGTGTTTTCTCGTCAGGATCCTAAGTGCATTAACCCAGAACACAGTCTCAAGTAGCCATTGCATAAGAACATGGGAAGCGGTAGAGCAGCCATAATTGTATTCATTTTCTTTTGTTGGATGACATGTATTGGGACAGGAGCAGGCTTTGGTTTCGTTCAAGCACCCCCATCAAGTGCTGGGTACTCCTAGCCTGCTAAAATGTTCTCAGGTTCAACCTGGCATAGAGTGTTCCTGCTGTGCAGGCAAAAGAAACTTTGTGTTAACAATGTTCTGTATACCTCTTTGTGATCAGATGTCATCAGCATTGAGAAGACAGGTGAACATTTCCGCCTGGTCTATGACACCAAGGGCCGTTTTGCTGTTCACCGCATCACAGTGGAAGAGGCAAAGGTATGTTGTGCAAATTAAGTGAGGTTTGTAATTTCTAGACAGCTAGGTCTGTTACCAAGGTTGTCAGAGGGTGTTTAGGCCTGATTCTGGGAGTATTTCCTATCTCTGCTTGTTCATCTGGTTTTTTAATCCAGGCGTGTAGGTGCCACTGATGGAACGTAATGGATTTTTCACATGAGACTGTTTTAGAAGTAGGATACGAGTAAGCAGTTCTCTGAAGGACAAGGTGTTTCTGTACAGGAAGGGTCTGTGGTATTGGAACCAGGAAGGCCTGGGTACAAATCCAGACTCTTGTCATTCATTCATTATGTAACTGCAGGCAATAGTCCATAGAACCTTTTTTAAGTCTTTTGTTTTCTTTGTAAACGGTGATAATAATGCTTTCTTGCCAGCTTTCTGTGACTACGTTAGCAGTAGTGCTGCCTCGCACTTATTAGACGTAGAAGATTATTGACTCCCTAATGTCTGCCTCAGCCCTTAAAACTCCCTCTTCCCTCCCCAGATTTAATGGCTGAAGTTTCAAGGAAACTTTCACAGGAGCTCGTTTCTGTGTGTACAGGACTTTCCATTTTTCTGTGTAGGGAAGACCTCTTTGGAAACCACAGTCACCCCTCAGTCATCCATTCTTCTTTTTCCTGAATTTAGGGTCGTGGGGTGACTTTGTTTTTCACATAAACAAATCACCTTTACAGTGACCAGATGCCATCTGAATATGAGATGCATCCTGTAAGTGAATTGCAACATGTTTCATTGGATGTTGTTTCCACTTAGTTTAACCGGCTTGCCTTTTTCTCTGTATACTTCTTTGGAACACATTAGAGTCCCTACAGGAATTGACAAGTACTTTCATCTCTGAATAGTTACTTAATTGATCAGTTTTTTGGTTGTTTCTGACTTCTTTGGTCATGTCCCTTGTTAGAGTCTATCCTGTTTTTGTGGATTGCTCCCACAGGAGGTGCTTTGTTTTAGATGGTAGTAGTAGGACTTGAGTCCTGCAGGGTATTCAGTCGCACAGGCTGTCACGTTCTGTAGTACATAAAAGCTAGAAAGCACAGGGGAATTCTTAAATCTGATGACCGGTTTCTGCTTTTGTAAGGAATTTGGATCTCAAGAGACAACGCACATTGGTAGTCCCTGTGAATTTTTAAGTAGGGAGAGGTGGAGTGGAACAAGGAGATACTTGTGGGACAAGGAGTGTTGTTATACCTAGTACTTGCCCTAACGGATTGGCCAGCCACTGTGTAAAAAGCTTGTGTCCAGGTGAGTATCACATAGTAGAGAAGTGCCAAATGGTTACCCTGGGTTAGGGTATGGGCCTTACCCTTGTATAACAGGTGAGAGACTTGGGGAAGTTTTAGTTGAGCTTATTTGTTTGCTGATTGTTTCTTTGAGCACCTGGAAGGGAGCATTCCTTATTACAAACCCAGGTTAGCTTGGCTTGAGCCAACAGTTGAAGGATACAGTGAGTTCACAGTGGAGAATCACAGGCTTCTGGTTGTCAGTTATGTCAGGGACACACCAGGGAGCCTTTTCGTAGCTTATTAGTCCACCAGGTACCATAGGTTAGTGGAGAGACAGAACATCCAAACAGCCCTCCACCCTTGAAAATAAGACAGAAAAGGGGTATTTTGTGGGTCTTGGGAAAACAGCCTGATGGATTTCAGACATAATTTTTCCCTTTGACAACTTGGTATTTGTTGAAGACCAAGGAAATAGAAGTCACTGGATTTAGCAGTGGGGGATTACATCTGTTTTTGTGGGTGATTGCCACTACAGTGGATGGGAGAAAAAAAAGATTTTGGGTGAGCCCATCATAAGCCTGCACAAGAATAATGGGAACCAAGGCAGTGCCTGTTCCCATTGCGAGTAGGGGTAGAGAGCACAAGTATCACCTGGGAGATGCAAAGAAGACAGGGGTTTAGAATATATATTCCCTGCTGTGGTATGGAGGAAGCACATGTGGAACAGGGTGATTGAATATTTGGTGGTAGGGTAAGGAGGTGGTAGCTCCAGATCTTGACGAAATACATGGATGCTTGAGAGAGTTGTGGATGGAAGGACAGTACCATAATGCTTTGGGTTCAGCTTGCCTTGTAGCTTGCAAGTACATAAAAAAAGTACAGAAAAAAGTAGGTGCTGACTGAAATAGAGGACTGAAACACTGCTCAAAGGAGTTACAGTAGATGCTGTCTGAATAGTTGGCACAGTATCCTCATTGATGTTGGGCAGCTTGTGTTCAATGAGAGGTGTGCATAAGGAGAGGGAGATTTTGTATTGCAGAAGGTTTATGAACAGGATCTAGGTGGTGCAGGTTCTTTTTTCTGAAAAGTGGAAAACACTGGTTAAATAAATCGAAAAGAGGAAATCAGAGAGTAACCAACCAACCAGAGACTTGGGTTTATGTATTACCATTCTTGAATGTTGAGAAGACTGAATCTCATAAAGGTGACCATTATTCTCAAAGTAGAAGATACAGGACAGTGGCTAGAAAGAGGCAGAAAGAGGGAGTTTCTTTTAAGATAGTGGGTAGTATTTGCTCATTTGTTTTAGAAAATTGGAGACTAGTGCAAAAGGAGGTGTTCAAGACCATGAGTGTGGAGACTACTGCTTTTTTTGGTGGGCAAGGAAGAAGACGTGGGAGGGAATAGGCAGTTGAAGTTTAAGTTTCAGAAAAGATGGAAACTGGGCAGTTAGATTTATTTCTAAGGGAGGCCAGCTGAGAAAGATTTCATATTGGTTTGTGTACGTGTTGTACAAAGGGCAGTGGAAACGTGAAGCGAAGAGTTAATCTTGGTTCGAGAGGGACAGGGTAGAATGCTCTCAGTGGAGCCTCACATTTGACATTCATTTTGGAGAATGACAGGAAGCCTCACCTTGCAGTCAAAATTGTATGGAAAGTGTGTCAGTGGGGCAGGCATGTTGTAGTAGGTGGTGATGTGATTACAAGTTATGACTGGGAGTCAAGATTGCTGAGCAGAGAGAAGGCAGAGTTGAGGTTTTCTAGTGGTAGAGTGCTATTCAACAGTTAAGAATAAACTCTTTTTCTCTGTAGTTCTTCTTTTAAAAAAAAGAAATTTGAAAATATTCAGTAACTTTTTGGATACATGTGTTTTTTGGGTTACATGGATGAATTATCCGGTGGTTAATTCTGAGATTGTAGTGCACCCATCACCGTAATAGTGTACATTGTACCTAATATGTATTATTTTATCTCTGGCCCCCTCAGATACTCGAGTATCTGAAGTATCTGAGTATCTGAAGCCCGTTATATCGCTCTGTATGTCTTTGCATACTCATAGCCTGGCTCCCACTTACAAGTGAGAACATAGGGGTTTTGGTTTTCCACTCCTGTGTTATTTCACTTTGAATAATGGCTTCCTGGTCCCTTCATGTTGCTGCAAAAGACATTATTTTGTTCCTTTCAATGGCTGTTTTTCTCCAAACGTCTGTCTCTGTGAGTGCTCAGAAACTGACACATTCTGGAGACTACCCTGTCTAAGCATTTTGCTTAGATATGCCCGTGGCTTACATATACCTAGGCTCAACTGCTTTTTATTTCCCTAGCTCCCACCCCTCTCCTTTTCTGTCAGACATTTCCATTTGTCTTAGACA